>PVIC010019021.1:0-30978 GCA_004025085.1 Thryonomys swinderianus
TTTTTTTTTTTTTTTGAGACAGGGTCTTGCTTTGTAGTTCAGGCTGGCTCTGAGCTCACTATGTAGTCCAGACAAGCTTTGAACTCAGCAATCCTCCTGTCTCTGCCTCCCGAGTGCTGGGATTACAGGCGTGAGCCACCATGCCCGGCAACAGTGTCTTACTCTTAAATTCAGGTTAACTGTAAACTATGTAGCCCATGCTAGTCTTGTAACTGAGTGATCCATCTGCCTCAGCCTCCTGAATGTGGGATTTCAAGTGTGTGCCACCACACCTGGTTTTCTGATGGCTTTGACCTGTGAATCTTTTTTTTTTTTTTTTGAGACAGGGTCTCACTTTATAGTTCAGGCTGGTCCTGAGCTCACTATGTAGCCCAGGCAAGCCTTGAACTCAGCAAGCCTCCTGCCTCTGCTTCCCGAGTTGCTGGGATTACAAATGTAAACCACCGCGCCCAGCATTGTGGGGTGTGGTACTGATTGTTGGTGGGTGTGAGTCACCACGCCCAATATCATTGTATGTGGTTTCCGGGATCGAACTAGGGATCTTGTGCTTGCTACACACGCACTGGAACCACTGAGCTAAATCTCCGGCCCTGACCTGTTGAATCTTTTCCAGCCTAGTCTCTTCCCAATACATCTATGAGCAGGTGCAACCACTCTGCTTCCATTTTATGATACCTCCTCCTTCACCATATGAATTTCCATGACTCCTCGCGCTTCCATCCAGCCCCCTTCTCTCTGTTCTCTGCCATCACCACCCACAGAAGTTGTCTTTACAACCTGTATTGGTCTGGATTTGACCAAGCTGCTTCCTTTTGGGGGGGGGGAATGTGGAGGATGAGACAAGATCTTGCTAGGTAGTTAAGGCTGGAAAACTCACTAACTCAAGCTGGCCTTAAACTTTTGTTGACTCTCCTGCCTCAGCCTCCAGAGTGCTGGAATTATAGGCTTGTACCACTATGTCTAGTTCTGTGCTGCATCCTTAACCATGTCACTTCCTTATCCATGTGCTTCTCAGGAGCATTCTCCATTCTGGTGTCAGACAGGGTCTTGGTGTCAGACAGGTCTTGCACCTTCCTCTGTGGACCCCAGGAGCACAGATGTTTTGTTGGTGTGGTTCTGGGACACATCCTCAGCACCCAGCCCAGGCCTCGCCCAGGTGTGCTCTGTATTTATTGAATGGGTGAGGCAGTCAGCCCCAGGGCGTCACCTAGTCTCTGCAGGAAATTGATCCCAAACCACACCCTAGCACCCAGAACTTCTTGTTTGCAGCTGTGTTCTAACTTCCTCCAGCTTTTGATCATACTTTGTTCTCCAGGATCAAGCTGCCTCCTCCCCTTTTAGATTTCAGCATGGAAAGCAGTAGCAGAGGGCCCTTCCCACTTCCCCTAGCTTGTTTGTTCCCTGCCCTCAGTACTACCCTCTCTGCCTCTGTCCCTCCCTTTTTTTCTTCTTGTCTATTTCTTTTGGCTGGGGAATGAACCAAGTTTCCTTCACACTTATGTATGTCCCAGCTCTTTAAAAGAAAAAAAACCTTTTATTGTTTTTTGTTTGTTTGGTTTGTTTTTTTTTTTGAGACAGGATCTTGCTTTGTAGTTCAGGCTGGCCCTGAGCTCACTATGTAGCCCAGGCAAACCTTGAACTCAGCAATCCTCCTGCCTCAGGATCCTGAGTGTTGGGATTACAGGCGGGAGCCACCACACCTGACCTTGTGGTGTGTGGTACTGTTTTCTGGTGGGCATGAGTCACCATGCCCGGTATTGTTGTACGTGGTTGCTGGGGATCGAATTCAGAATTTTGAGTTGCTGGGTAGGCACCAGAACCACCGAGCTAAATCTCTGGCCTGAGGAAAAACAATTTCTTTCTCAGTGAATTGTTGAATTGCCCAGGCTGGGTTGAAAGTTGCAATCTTCTTGCTTCAGCTTCCCAGCATGCTTAAATTGTAGGCGTATGCCACTACACCTGGCCTTCTTTCTTTTTTGATGCTGGCGATTGAACACAGGACCTTGGGCATGCTAGGAACATGCCCTACTACTGAGACACTCAGCCCCTCCGTGGCTTCTTGAATCTGCCTTTTCAAAACAGGGCAGGGCTGTTTGTGTGAACTGTCACTGCGACAGGGGTACCTCATATGGCAAGCACTCTACAGTGGAGCTACATCCCTCACCCAAAGCTGACCTACGGCTGTTCTGCTCTGGGGTTTAGGATGCCTCCCCTCAGCCCCAAAGTCATCTCCATAATGATGACAAGGACTGAACCTCAGGATATTCCAACGTCCCTCCCTGCTAGATGTAAAGGACTGTGCCCCCAATGGGGAAAAGTATGTGTCATGAATCTACCACTTTTGGAGGCAGTGCAGAAGAGACGTTTTTGCCAGTGGTCACAGCAGAGACCATTTTTCCTGGTGAGGACAGCCCAACTTTGGGGGCAGGATGAAGGCAGAAGCACAAAGGGTTCTGCCTCCTACAACCCGATTCCTGTCAACATGGACAGTGAGGTCTTTGGTGTCAGGGAGTTGTCTGTCCCAGCATGACACCTGCGGAGTGTGTAGCTTTGGAACCCCAGGTATTGATGAACATGTTTTTCAGCTGAGACGTTCCAACCAGAAAGGGTTTTACAGAGACTTGAGCTCACCTTACAGGTGACCCTGGGATCTCTTTCACGTACCCTGGCTCAGAAGCAGAAAACCAAGCAGAGAAATAGCTGTTTTATATTTAATTTACAAAAGAAACCCCACAATAATAATAATAATAATAATAATAAAATAATAACAAACTATCCAGGGCAAGGGAGCAGGGTCAGGCCCTCCCTAGCCCCAATGAATCCTCCTTCCCTTTGGCAGGCAGAGAAAGGAAGGGCCTCTCGGGATTTTCCCTCCCCCTTAGAACAGGGGTGTGACAGCTGGTATGGATGTTGTGCTAGGCATCCTGGGGGCTCTGACCCCTCTAGAGTCCACTTTGTTTATCCTCTACAGGCTCCTTCATGCCTAGGAGAGCCCTGTAGCAGAGGTCAACTGGCTTGGTAGCCAGATGAGAG
Source organism: Thryonomys swinderianus (assembly GCA_004025085.1). Lineage (NCBI taxonomy): Eukaryota > Metazoa > Chordata > Mammalia > Rodentia > Thryonomyidae > Thryonomys > Thryonomys swinderianus. Next base: position 3,034 of record PVIC010019021.1, read on the forward strand.
ACTACTACAAGGTCCAGTTAAGGAGCATGGCTCCCAGAGCCAGTACACGGCTGAGGTGGGACCCAGCCCAGCTCACACTGGCACCACCAGCTGCACGGCCATGGTCCTGGCATTGTTCGCCACCCCAGCCCACGTAGCACTGGCAGCGAAAGTGTGTCCTCAGGTAGTTGAGGTCAGCCCTGCTGAGCTCCCCTTCTGGTCGCAGCTGGGGCTCATCAGGTGACCTGCCCCGTACTAGGCGGAAGCTGCTGGTGTTGAGGTGCAGGAAAGTATTGGAGGTGGGATTGCGGCGCACACAGCGTCCATGGCCATGGCACTGGGCCAAGCTGCAATACTGGGTGGCCCAGGACACATTGACTACATAGGGGACCAGCAGATCAGTCAGGTAATTCTGGAGGTACTGGCAGGTCTCCTGGAAACAGAGTCCAGAGATAACAGGTCAGGGTCAGCTGTTTCAGCCCACAGGGCCAGACAGAAATTCTGCACTGTGCATGCTTGACCCCTTCCTTGTGCATACTTGGTAAGCACTCTACCATATATACCCTATATACCATATATACTCTACTACTATACCCCTTGCCCAACTGTTATCAGTTTTGCTTTTTTTTTTTTTTTTGCTTTTTGGAGACAGGGTCTTGCTTTGTAGTTCAGGCTGGCCCTGAGCTCACTATGGTGCCCAGGCAAGCCGCTGCGAACTCAGCAATCCTCCTGTCTCTGCCTCCCGAGTGTTGGGATGACAGGCGTGAGCCACCACGTCCGGCATTGTAGTATGAGGTGTTGATTGTTGATGGACGTGTCTCCACGCCCAGCATTATATGTGGTTACCGGGGATCAAACTCAGGTCCTTGCGCTTGCGAGGCAGGCGCCAGAACCACTGAGCTAACTCTCCGGCCCCTCAGTTTTGCTTTTTGAGACAGGGTCTCACTCTGTAGTTGAGAGTGGCCTTGAACTCACTGTATAGCCCAGGCTGTCCTCAAACTATCTGCAGTCCTCTTACCTCAGCTTCCCAAGTGCTGGGATTGAAGCATGCAACACCACACCTAGTATGGTGCTTTTTTTTTTGGAGTCAGGGTCTCGTTTTGTAGTTCAGGCTGGCCCTGAACTTACTATGTAGCCCAGGCAAGGCTCGAACTCAGCAATCCTCCTGCCTCTGCCTCCCTAGTGCTGGGATTACAGGCATGAGGTACCACCCCCAGTATTGTGGTGTGTGGTACTGATTGCCGGCAGGTGTGAGTCACCATGCCAGGTATTGTATGTGGTTACTGGGATCAAACTAAGGACACTGCGCTTGCTAGGCAAATGCGGGAGCCACTGAGCTAAATCTCCAGCCTGGTACTTTGTTTTTAACAGCACACACATACACACAGAGACACACACTACAGTGCTTCTGAGTACCTGGTGCTTTGTTTTTTTTGTTTTTTTGTTTTTTTTTGAGACAGGGTCTCGCTTTGTAGTTCAGGCTGGCTCTGAGCTCACTATGTAGCCCAGGCAGGCCTTGAACTCAGCAACCCTCCAGTCTCTGCCTCCCAAGTGCTGGGATTACAGGCGTGAGCCACCAAGCCTGGCACGTGGTATGTGGTATTGATTGCTGGTGGGCGTGAGTCACCACACCCAGCATTCTATGTGGTTACCAGATCGAACACAGGACCTTGTGCTTGCGAGGCAGGCACCGGAACCACTGAACTAAATCTCCGGCCCCCCATGCTTTGTTTTTAACAGCACACATACCGAGCACGCGCACGCACACACGCACGCACACACACACACACCCACCCACCCACCCACCCACCCAGTGCTCCTGAGTAAGCTAGGCACACAGGGAAGAGTGGAACTTGACTACTGTTAAGGACAGCATTTCTTCTTTCCTACAAAGGGCAGATGTGCCCTGATCTCACTGAGATCAGGGACAACACCTTGGGTGGGAACTGAAAAAGGCTAGGTTTACACACCTAATGAGTTTGGAAACACAAATCCAAATGCTCTGCCTGTCCCTGTAGACTCAGTTCCAGCAGGATGAGTGGGTGTCACTTACCATACTTGAGGTGTCACCCCAGAGGATGACACCAGCTGCACCCAGGGCTGCACTCTCGCCAATGGTAGAAATGAGGTCCATCTGTGTGGGAAGGGGACTGTCACTGGAGAAGACTTGGACACAGGGTGAAAGAGGAAAGAGTAGACAGGCCTGTTCTAACTTGCTGACCCCCTGCAGCACTATGCCTCCAGCACTCTCTGCCTGGTTTGCTTTCTCCTTGAATGAGCCCATTTCTAACCCACTAGGCCTTCATCTAAAAAGCCAAAGGCACACTTAAGCCTACAGCAGATGTCTCTAGCATGAGGGATTCCAAAGTCACAATGCCTGGGTCCAAGTGTCTGTGCTGTTCTGGATATACTGAAGCATTAGGGAAATTTCTAAGCATTTCAACTGTATCTACAAAATGAGGATTGTCACCCTTTCACAAGATTAGAAAGATAATTTGAAGAGAGATGGAGTAGCCAGTGAACTCCATGGATGCTGGTGTTCCAAATATGCAGTTTTCTCCAAGAAGAAGGAAGCCAGGACCCTGGGAGGCACATACCTTACTAAGCCCGGTGAGGTTTCTGGTATGAGTATAGGTGGGTCGTGTGAAGACGTAGACTGGGAGTGCATGATTGCCATGATGGCTTTGAGCCACACGAAGGGCCTCCTGAACACGGAAGCTGACAAAATTGCGGCCATGAGCAGAAGAAGCCAGTGTCTTATCTAGGTAGACAGAGGGAAAGAGGGCCGTGCTCTCGGTCCACAGCCAGGCCAGCTGATCATTGCGAGCCACCTCGACATCAGGGCAGCGGCCCGTGTAGCTCTCCCCGTTCTGTACATAATCATGATTATAGCAGTCAGGAAAGAGGTAGAAGCCCCAGAGGTGCTGAGGTCTGACTGACTTGACGTAGTGTAGTGTTTTCAGCATGAACTGCCTCGCAGCGAACTCGAATTCATATTGTGCCTGTTTGACTATGCGGTCTTTTGGCCAATCAGGGTGGCGACTGGTGACCAGCTGGCGAGATATCTGGCGATATATATCTTTGTCCTGCCAGTTGCGTACCCACACAGGCCTCCAGTGTTCCCAGTCGATAACAGCCAGCCCTGCAGGCTCCCGAGTACGAATGTAGTGCTCCACAGATTTCTTCAACATCCCCAGGTGTTCCTGGAGGCTGCCATTCTGTGGCACACCACCATGTACAGATGTCCCAGCTGCACTGAAGTGTGGGTATTGGCCTAGCCGATCATAATAGAAAATGGTGATACTCTGGTTCACAAAACCCTCATTGGGTGAGGCCTCCACGTCAAAAGCCTTCAGATCCAGTGGCACCTTGTGGCGTGGGCCACAGTCCTGTGTGGGTACATCCCAGGCTACCACAAAGGGCCGGCCTGTAAAGATAGGTGGCACTGTGGGTTTCAACTCCATGGCCCATGCCACTGCCAGCACCAGGGCCAGTGTAATGGTGAGGCCTAGTCCTGCCCGCATGCTGGGAACTGCAGGAAATGCAGCACCAGCTCAGGAACTGAAGAAAAGGTGGGAGAAAACAAGTCAGTCTAGAGAGTCTTGGAGTTGCTCATCTTAAACCCTGCTAAAAGCCCACATGTGTGGGGCACTGTGCCTATACCTGTTCAGACCACACACAGCTATAATAGTTTGTGAGACGACAGGCCACTGAAAGGTGGGCAAAACACCCTGGAGATTCACTACCAGGAGCACAGGACTCCTTTCTTGAGCAGGCAGCCTGTGACTGAGCAAGAATTTGTTAGGTCTGTGGCTCTTCTGAGAACTGGGTGAATTAGGCAATGGACCTGCTGCCAGAGCCGGACATGCCTGTATACCATTCAATAGTTTCTGAGAGCTCTGTAGCTCCGAGTCCCACCCTGTGCCCCGTGAAGAACCCTTGATTCAAAATAGCAATAGCATTTGGGTAAAGCAGGCACAACTCATACAGAAGCTTAAAAAAGCTGGAAAGAATGTGGCCGCGAAACTGGTAATCTGTGCAATACCGGCCTGGCACAGTAGAGAGGCTGCCCGGGGTAGTTTCCTACACACTCTCCCAGACTTGGAGGAGGCCTGGCGATGACAAAGGGGCAGCCGACCTCTCAAAGCGACCTGCCTGCTTTTTACTCCACAGCTATCTGGCATGCGCGCGCCCGCCCGCCGTCCCGGGTGGAAAGCACTTGTCCAGCCTTTGTGCAGGACCCCGCCCCCGCCCCGCACGTGGGGCCATAGCCCGGCTGGTGGGGGTAGGGGGCCTAGGCTGCATCTCTCGGGGCGACCACGGGGATTCCAAGCCAGCCCACGGGGAGGGAGCTGCCAAGTTTCAATCGCCTACTCTCACCTCGCGCGAGGCGCCGCCATCCTGGGCCCAGCTGAGCTCGCTCCAGCCCTCTGCCCAGCCAGGACCCCGGCTCGGCGCCTCTGCTGGCTCCGCCCCCCACAAGCCTCCGGCCCTTTAAGAATCCAGTCGAGAGATGGGCTGGGGCAGGACCGGCGCCTCGAACGGAAAGAAGTGCCCTCTTTTTCTCCATACAGTGCCGTCTTTCAGGATCGAGCTCCCCTAGGCCCTCTACCAAAGAAGTGACCATCTAGGTGAGGCCCGGGGCCACTTCAGAGGGTGGTTTTTCTTGGCGTCTCAATCTCAAGAGTCAGCAGGGTTAAGACGTGTCCCCTACAGCCCAGTGCCGGTGGTATAGTCCTCCCGGCTTCGCGGTCCAGCCAGCCCCTTAAAGGGACAGGATATGGAACAGAGAGCAAAGATGAAAGGAGTGGCGTTTCCTAGCTCAACCAGAAGGAGGCGCTATGGCACCCCAAAGCCTTGGCTGGAGGTTGTTGGGATTTAGGTATGCTTCCCTGGAGACCCCAGTCTTGGGCCCCCTTTGTGTGGACTAAGGGACTTAGAACTAAGAGAATCCGAGGCCACTCCTGGGACAGCAGTACCTCGCCCCCTAGGAATCCTGTATACCCCCTCCTCGCGTCTGCGGTCTGTGCCGCCCCAGCCGGTCAGTAAGAACAGGCCTAGAGCCAAGGCCTTGGTTGTCCTAGCAACTTGGGCTGTGGGTCGTATCCTGGCTTAAAGGTTGGGGGTAGGGAAATTAAGCGGCGCCGCGGGAAGTCGGCTGCCCCCTTTCCCTTCAACCGGTACAGGGACGAGTCAATCCCTAGGACCCTCTCCTGCTCAGCTTCTGGGACTCCGGGGGTTGGGTGTCCCCCCTCAACTCCAAAGCAGGCGCCACTCTGCAGAAGTTTCTGGCTGCACCTCGGAGAAAGTCCACTGAAGAATCCTGGGGGTTTGCCTCCTATCTCCTGAACCCTTTCGCCTCTGAAGTTTCTCTGGTAGGAAACAGGCGTGGAAGTGCACCGGGACAAGCCCTATACCTCTTAGATCTGCTCACCCATTTGGGTAACTCAGCTTCCCCAAGACCCCTGTCTGCCCGCCTGCCCATTCCCTGCCCCGGCGCAAGAAAAGATAGCGCGCTTTGGGGAGCATGTCTGCGGCCGGCATAGCAGCCTGCTACGCCCGACGCTTTGCTCACCTGCGCGGGAGTCCGTCGGTCCAGTTGGTCGGCGGCCTCCGGCCTTTCTGGGGTGAACGTCCCCAGCCCGGCTACTTGCACCAGCTGCTGCCCGCTGGGCATTCCGCTGGGGACTTGATAAATCCTATTCCCTCCCACTCTCTCCTGCCTCCCATCCCTGCCCTTTCTGTTCACTTCCTGCTGCCCTTCTGAGAGGAAAGGGCCTGGAACTGGCGCGGGGGTGGAGAGAGCGCCTTGACCTTGTTTCCCCTCGGGTATGCCTGTGCCCTGTTGACTCGCTTTATTTCCCACCTTTTGCCTAAGAACTGTCCCCACCACTTGTGCCAAGTGATAAGAGGGCTATGTCAGCTTCCTCTTAACAGTGGGAAACCTTTCCCCACAACCTTCCCTTGGGATTGGAGCCCAGACTCAAGTCCAGTAGGACGACAGGGGGAACCAGATGGTGGCGTTTTGGGAATTAAATTACTTGGGAGTGTTCAGCTGATGGTCCCCAAGGGCAGGTCCAAAGAAGGGAACCAACTCAGGGAAGGTAGAACTTGGGGCCCTCTAGGAGCTGAAAGTAGAACATCCCAAGTGTAACAGATAACAGAGTACGATGTGGTAATGGGTATGGTTCTGTGGGAGTCAATGGGGAGTGGAGGGGGCTAGGAGGGTCAGTAGGGTACTTTCCTGTGGGACTTAAGAATCTGGTGTACCGAGGAGGGGCCCTTAACAAGGCTGAGGAAAGTGGTGTGTTCCTGTGTGGGGGGGGTGGCTGGTCCCAGAGAAGACGGCTTACTCTCAAATCACCCTGAGCCTACCTCTTCAGTCGCCAGGGGTTTAGAAGGCACATGGGGTCTTAGTGAGGTAGTTAACACCCTGAATTCAGGGCCTGAGGACCCAAGAGTCCAGGACATGGCAGGGGAGGATGCACTGTCCCTGTACACTGTGCTGACTTCACAAAAGAAGGGTAGGGCCCCTGGGAAAACAAAGTCCACACCAGACTATCCCAGGGCAGGGATACTTCCTCCGCAGGCAGTAGGAAGGAAGTGAGTCCAACCCAGCCGGAGAGAATGAGGAAGCTCTGCCCTGATTCTCCATTGTTTCCAGCTTTATGCTCAGCTGGGGAGCCCAGTACAGGGAGTTCCCCTCAGGCTGGGACAGTGTGTGTGTGGATAGCACGCATGATAGGATGCCAAATGGCATAGGGGAGCCCTGGGTCTTGAACAGCAGCCAGCAGGGGTAAAAGTGGAAGATGACAGAGTGATAGGCTTGGGATCTTTTTTTTTGAGACAGGGTCTTCTTTGTAATTCAGGCTGGCCTGGAGCGAGCTCGAGCTCACTATGTAGCCCACGCAAGCCTCAAACCCAGCAATTCTTCTCCCTCTGCCTCTGGAGTGTTCGGGTTACTGGTGTGAACCACCGTGCCCCGCACTGTGGTATGTGGTACTAACTGCTGGTAGGCAGTTACCATACTGGGTACTGTCACCATACTGGGTACTGTGGTATGTGGTTACCAGGGATCCAACCAGGGACCTTGCACTTACTAGGCAGGCACTGGAACCACTGAGATAAATCTCCAGCCCAGTCTTGGCATCTTATGGGGTGTCAGAGTTGGGTCACAGAACTCTAAGTGCTGGCTGCTCCCAGTGTGACAAATTCAAACTTCTCGAAGGCTGGAAGGCCAAGTCCCCAGACCCAGAAGCCTGGGTTCTTGAATTCCTCCCAAAGTGGGAGTTGAGCTGATGATCAAAAGCTAAACCTACTAGAGAACCTGCCTCATGGTAGGCCCTAAGAAATGTAGGCAGAGCCAGGTGTGGTGGCATTTGTCTATAATCCCAGTGCTGAGGAGGCTGAGGCAGGAGGATTACAAGTTCAAGGCTGGCCTGAACAACATAGCCTCTTCCCACCTGGTCCACACCCAGGAGACTCCAAATGGGTCTGCCTTGACATACTTGATGTAGACCCTGTCTGAAAAAAACAAAACTCCCAAAACAACAAAAACCAACTACCTGGCTGGGTATGTAATCCCAGTACTTGAGAGGCTGGGGCAGGATCACAAATCTGAAACCAGCTTGGGCTACTAAGGTGTTCAAGGCCAGCCAGGGCTAGCTAATAAGATCCTCTGTCAAAAAACTAAAAACAGGGTTGGGGATTTAGCCTAGTGGTTCTGGTGTCTGCCTGGCAAGTGCAAGGTCCTGAGTTCGATCTCCTTTACTGCATACCACAATGCTGGGCATGGTGGCTCACGCCTGTAATCCCAGCACTGGGGAGGCAGAGGCAGGAGGGCTGCTGTGAGTTAGAGGCTGGCCTGGGCTACATAGTGATTTAAGGGCAGCCTAAACTACAAAGTGAGACTCTGTCTCAGAAACAAAACAAAACAAAAAACAAAAAGAAACTGGGATCACATTCCAGGCCAGTGGGACTGATCCTTACCAAACCATCCCAAGAGCTGAATTCAGGAGTCCCCACCATATAGAGCACAACAACCAACAGGTGAGAGCTCCACTCATCTAGAGGTGGCCCGTGGTAAGGTCTGTGTGAATATGCAGCCACCTGCTGGCCATTGGTGGGATCGTCACAAGCATGATACTCCGGTGCTGGCAAAGAGGGACTGACTCAACAGCCTCGGGCCCAGGTTTATCTATGAGTCCCAGTAGCCTAAGCACTGTACCACAGTTCCAGAAGATGCCACTTCATATACAGGATCTACAAATAATTTTATTGAAATTGAACATATAACACAACAGTCTTCCTATGCTGGGGAGCACCATCTCCAAGCCATATCCCACGCTAGAAGCACAGAGCTTGCACAATAAGGAATTAAAAGGTAAAAGTTGTTTGTATATAGAAATCAGACTCTGCCCCAACATCATCATGAACCAGACTATTTACAAATCTTCACATTTTAAGTACAGTATTCCTTTTGTTTTTGCTCTACTTTCTGTTTCGATCAAGGGGCCCTAGTACTTTCCCTTGACTGATCCAGAAGGGGTGAGGATACTGTGGGGGGAAGATTGGTAGGTTCCTTAAAGAACTACTGGCACCAGCCCTAGTATGTGTTCTTTATCACAGGGTAGTGGACCCTCCCAACCTAGGGGGTGGATGGTGGTGGCTGGTACAAAGGCAAGGGAGTTAGAATAGGTGGCTTGGGGCAACTACCCATACGCACAGACACCCTCAGCCTGTTCTGACTCTGGCCTGTACCTCTTGACTGAGGAGAGGGCAATAACTAGTTGCACTAGGGAGCAATCAGCCAAGCCCCAGGAAATGGAGAAGCTACCCATACCAGTCCTTGTTCCTATTAACAGCCAAAAAACTGACCATCTGAAAGTGGGAACAAATGGCAGGTAGGTGGGAAGAATCAGGCTGGTGCTGTCCCCAGCCTCTGTCCAATACAAGAGGAATCGAGGTAGCAAACGGCTGAAATGCTCTGACTAGGGGGTAAAAGAAGTGAGGGAAAGGAAGTTCCCACTTGTGTAGAGCTCCCAAAGTCCAGGGGCTGGAAGAAGGCAGACTTTGCATGTAAAGTGCTGTAGCTTCTAGAGTAGGGCTGGGCCCTAGGCAAGCTTGGAAGAAAGCAGGGCAGGCAAAGAACCAGGAACCACACATTCCTGATTGGCATACGTCCCGCACCATGCTCCTTGCAGGGGTGGCTGGGAAAGTTGTGCTGATAACTCTGCCATTAACCTTTGTCAGCCACCAACCGTCTCTTGTCCATACACAAACCAATGCCCGATTTATACTGAGGGACTGCCCTGCTCACAGCTGAAGTTTCTGGGCCAACAGTTTATTCAGGGTTGTGACCCCAGCATGGACTTCTCAACGGAAGCCACACCTTGAGACTGGAAGTTTCTTGGTAGGTTAGGGGGTGCTTGTGTCCATCACCCACCAGGCTCACACCTCATAGAGGATCACAGGGAAGTCCACATGGATGCGGGGGGGATCCAGCTTCACGATGCCCTGCCATAGAAACAGAGGCTAGTGAGGGTCAGATTAGGGTTTCTGTTCTAGGAAGGCTTCCTGTTCCAACCTGGCTCATCCCCAGCAGACTTCATCTGGGTCTACTGCCACATACCTGACGCAGGCCCTATAACCACTGCCCAGCTTCTCACCTGAGGAATCAGATTCTTATACACTCGCCTCAGCTTGGCCCGCTTCTGCCCATTCTTGGTGACGATTGTCTCCTCGTAGAACTCATGAGCCAAATCCCCATCCTCATCATAGAACATGGAGCTGTGTAGACGGAGAAGAGAACAGACTGGGCTGGAATCTCAATTGTAACAAAGATTACAGACCCACAAGGAATTGTGCCCAGTCCCAAGTTGGGAGGAACAGTCTTGTTGGAAAGGGAAGAGGGCATGCCTGGAAAATTCTGCAGCTAGAATTTAGAGACTACTAGAAGGAAATGGGGAATGGGGCAGTACCCAATGTTACTCTGTTATACTCTCAAGGAGAGAGCCCATGCCAAAGCACACTGACCAGGCTACCAAAGCCAATTATTATAGTGTTGTTCTGCAAGAGCAGCCATTCCAATATTAAGCCCTTCATGCGGGACTTAACAGTATGCGAGGTAATGGCCTGGGCGTTGGTCTCACTCTAGGCTCTGGCTCAGTGCCAAAGACTGAGGTAGCAGATGTCCAGGCTAAGAAGGAGCCTAAAGGGAGGAAAGTTACATCACATGCTCAGTGGTTGCTGGAGCCAAATCTGCTGAGTCTAATCTCTATCATAGGGAGGGGACATCTCCAGAACCCCACTAGGACCAAGCATTTCTGGTGCTCCTTTGTGGGACTTTGTAGTAAGTGGGGATTAGGTCAGTGCCACAGACCTGGAGGATATAACCAGGTGAGGGGCTTTATTCCTTGGCTTCACCCTTAACCCTGGGCCCAACGCTACTTTCCCAGTCACTCTTCTCAGAGGTCCAGCCTCCACTACTGTGGGGAGGGCAAAAACCTAAACAAAAGGTCATTCTCCCCTTGGAAGAACTGGGACAGAGAAGGAAGAAGGTAATAATCCTGTTTGCAGACTGAGTTGTAAGGGATGAAAAAAGAGATCCAGAGCCGTCATGGAGATCCTACTTTCGTTTTACCGCGGGGATTGCCTGCTCAGGAAAAAGCCTCAAGCCCACTCTTAGAAACACCTTCAGAGCAACTACGACTCCAGGGGCCGACTGCTCGGCTTTCCCCATCCCTTGCTCCGATCGGGACCCGAAATGCAGGTCTCGTCCTGGCTCGAACACAGGGGTCCGGCAGTGGGAGCTCACTGTGGCGCGGTGCGCCCGGCCGCCTGCGGTCCTCCCCGAGGCAGAATCCATGCCCTTACCCGCGGCGCGTGAATACGAAGGGGGGAACCCCTCGGCCTCGAGGCCTCACCAAGGCTTGCTCAGCGCCCGCAGCCTCCGGGACGCCGCCCCCCGCCGCCGAGGTGAAGGGCCAAAGGCCCCGAGCTTTGGAGCCGCTGGCGCCCATGTCAGGGTCGCCGACGCATGGCGATCCAGAGGTTGCTGCGCTCTCACAGTGCAGAGTGTGCCACCATGCTGGGCCCCAGCCTCCGTTCCCAGGTGGTGCTGCTGCTACCCCCGCCGCTGCTACCGCTGCCGCCGCCGCCGCCGCCTTCCGCAGGTTGGGTTGTCTCCACGGAAACCTCACTTCCGCTTCCGTTCGCCCTGCATGCTCGTTCCTCTCACTGGTTAGTGCTCTTGTCCGTCCATGAGGCAGGAGCAATGGCTACCCTCAGAGGTTAGGAATCCCAGCATGCACTGCGACCTCCCAGGTCCCAGAGGGCCAAGCGGACCGCTCTCTCCCATGCGCTAGCAATGATTTCCTCTTCTGCAGGTTAGTTGGTTTATAAGGCAGCTCTAATGACCCGGATCGCGGAGTCCAGGCTCAGCTGACCTACTCAAGCTGATATCTCATACCGGCACTTTAGGACTTTAACTTCAGGCCAGGTTAGAGGGAGCCCATTTAGGTTTTTTTTGGGTTTTTTTTTTGGAGACAGGGTCTCGCTTTGTGGTTCAGGCTGGCCCTGAGCTCACTATGTAGCCCAGGCAAGCCTTGAATTCAGCAATCCTCCTGCCTCTGCCTCCTGAGTGCTGGGATTACAGGCGTCAGCCACACCCAGCACTGTGCTATGTGGTATTGATTGCTGGTGGGCGTGAGTCACCACGCCCAGCCTTGTAGGTGGTTACCGGGATTGAACTCAGGGCCTTACGCTTGCAAGGCAGGCGCTGGAACCACTGAGCTAAATCTCCAGCCCCTTAACCATATTTTTTGGATCATTACTGTCATGTGTAAATGAGGCTAGGGAAAATTAGGCCCAATGCTTTTTTGGCTAAATGTCTTGTAGTTACTTTGGGGTCTGAAGAACTTTAAATTACGTCCCCTCCAAACTCACCAGAACACATGGTTCGTGGAAACAAGAATCGTTAACAGCTCTACACTTAGTGACATGTGCAGAACCCAGTCCACAGCAGCAGATGAAGGAGCTATGTATGGCACAGCTTCTTGGTTTGTGGATGGAGAATAGTTCCCCTAAATTCTAGCTGCATCCACCATTACCTAGGCCCCAGGGTGCTGAATGATGACATATATACACATCTCCTTCACGTACTGCTTCCATGTCAACCTTTCAAAGGACACGGAAAACCTATCAGTCACCCTCACAGCCACTGGCAGAAGGCAACCACAGCTATGAGGCCACAACAGAGTCCAAAAGCAGAAGGAATCTGAAATCTTTATTTAGCCAATTTTCTCATGCCTCAGGCCCTGATGATGTCACCCCCTCCCTTTTCCCCACAGGAGGCATTCAGCTGAGGCCACAAGACGTAACGTACAGTACATTCATACACTTCACTAAAAACATCTGGGGGAGTCAGGTGTGGTGATGCACGCCTATAATTCCGGCACTTGGGAAACTGAGGCAGAAGTTGACCACAAGTTTAAGGCCAGCCTGGGCTACACAATGAGTTCAAGGACAGCCTGCACTACCAAGTGAGACCCTGTCTCAAACAAACAAACATCTGAGGGAGAGACCCTGGCTTTGATGGCAAATGAAGAATGCATGTGGCCCACTATCTTCATGAAGACCCTGGTCTGGCCCAGGGACATTGTTCTTGGAGGAGGCACTGAGGCACTATCTGCACTATGAACCAACACTCCCTGACCTCAAGAAGGCACTATAAAGAGAAACCTAGACTCTACCTCAGTGTCTATCTTTTCCTGAACACTCACTCTTGGCTCTGATGGGGCTATCCTGAGACTTCAAGACACAGAACACAACTTTTCCCCACAGCTGAGGGCCCTTGTCCATGTAAACATCACCCTGTTGTTTATAGGATCGTCAATATTCTCATATCTGAGACATGAATTAAGACTTCTGCCTGCTCCACTTCTGCTGCAAACCTGGAGCAGCTTCCCAGGGCAGCCTTAACCCACTGTAATCCAGTATGTGAGAGGCAGGGGCGTGCAAAGCCATGCCCTGCTATACCCATTGATGGATCCAGGGGGTCAGCTCCTTTGCTGTTCTCTGAGCTTGTTCTCCCTATTAGGGGAGGGCCTTCATGCACACTCATTCCGCAGACCCCATAGGCTCTGTCACACTCACACAGCACGCTCTTGGCACTGCCTACTGTCCTCCTGCTACCCAGGGATGTAAGAGGTCACCCCAGGGGACAGGCATGCAGGGCCTCTTGGATCTTTTGGCGGCAGTGGGAATACTTCTGCAGGATCTGTCGGAGGTGTTCTTCTTCCTCTCGCTGCAGAATACGCAGAAAGTTGTGTAGTTCTGGCATGCTAAAGGCATCCCACTGCAAGGGGGTAGAGGGAAGTACACAGGATGCAGTAGGCATGGCCAAGCAGGCGACCCTCCCCAGAGAAAACCAGGATATAATGATCACAAGAGCTAGATCTGGACTTTCTGATGGTAAGCTCTTGAATAGTTTGTGCTAGAATTTTCAATGGTAGTCTGTAAAAGAGGGGTCATATACAGTCACCTCACTGAGTCAGGTTGTACCTATCCTCAAGTACATAGTCCCTAAGTAGAAAGAGACGTTTTTTTCCTTCCTTTTTTTTTTTTTTTTTTTTTGAGACTGGGTCTTGCTTTGTAGTTCAGGCTGGCCCTGAGCTCACTATGTAGACCAGGCAAGCCTTGAACTCAGCAATCCTCCTGTCTCTGCCTCCCAAATGCTGGGATTACAGGCGTGAGCCACCATGCCCGGTACTATGCTATGTGGTATTGACTGCTGGTGGGCATGAGCCACCATGCCTAGCATTGTATGTGGTTACCAAGATCAAACTCAGGACCTTGCACTTGCGAGGCAGCTCCGGAACCGCTGAGCTAAATCTCTGGCTCTCTCTCTCTTTCTTTTTTTAAGACAGGGTCTCATTTTATATTTTAGGCTGGCCCTGAGCTCACTGTGTAGCTCAGTCAAGCCTCAAACTCACAACAATCCTCCTGCTTCTGCTTCCCAAGTGTTGGGATTACAGGAATGAGTCACCATGCTTGGTATTGTGGTGTGTGGAACTGATTGCTGGGTTTACGGGTGTCACGCCTGGCATTATGGTATGTGGTACTAGGACTGAACTTGGGACCTTGCGCTTGCGAGGGAGACACCAGAACCACTGAGCTAAATCCCTGGCCCTGAGACTTTCTTTTCTTTCTTTTTTTTTTTGCTTTTGAAACAGGGTCTCGCTTTGTAGTTCAGGCTGGCCCTGAGCTCACTATGGTGCCCAGGCAAGCCACCGCGAACTCAGCAATCCTGTCTATGCCTCCCGAGTGCTGGGGTTACAGGTGTGAGCCACCACTTCCGGCATTGTGGTATGTGGTATTGATTATTGGTGGGCGTGTCTCCACGCCCAGCATTATATGTGGTCACCGGGGATTGAACTCAGGACCTTGCGCTTGCGAGGCAGGCTCTGGAACCACTGAGCTAACCCTCCAGCCCGAGACTTTCTTTCTTTAAACAGGACTTAGCGACAAACCTAAGGGTTCATGCATGCTAAGCAAACATTCTACCATGGAGCTAGACAACTCTCCTCCATCTTTATGGTGCTGGGGATTGAACTCTGGGCTTTGTATAGACACACTCTTTACCACTGAGCCATATCCCTGGCCCCTAGGTAAAAAGTTAAATACTTAAAAGAGTAGGCTGCATGTTGTCCTGGGCTCACCATGTCATTAGATAGACTCCTGACTCTCCAGAGAGTTCTCCACATCAGTGAAGAACAATGCACCAAGGCAACTCTTCCTAGTTCTTGAGACATGCCCTGCGCCTTGGTGTGAGTGGGTCAGAGGCCTTTGCTTTCACTAAAAGGCCCACATACTCTCATAGAGGCTTTGCAGGGCTTATCCTCCAGGACAATTCTAATTTTTTCCCCAAGTCTTATTATATCTTAGTCCATTTACTGTATCCACTAACCACTCTCAAAATATAAAGAAGGCCATGTACTCACATTTACCTCCCCAGAATCATTCTCCTTCAGGATGAAGCTCAGGGTCTTCTCACTAGGTCCTGCAAGAAGCCTAAGCCGCAGGGGCTGCTCATCATCTGACAATTTCCGGAAGTACACTGAAGGCCAGGGATGTAGGGTCAGAGGTAGGCTCAGGCACCTTAGTCCTGCATACACAGATACATGTCTATATACTCTCACACAGGTTGGGATGGGTAGGAACCTTACCTTGGCCATGACGTTCAGCTCGTTCAAAGAGTGCAAACTTGCGGGGATCATCTACCACCAAGAATTTGCGTAGGAGGGCCTCAATGACCTCACTTGCCCGTGTGCGTGACAGCACATGGAGGTGCTTGACAGCATCCTTTGGCAAGTAAAAGGAAGTGCGGCGTCTCACAGATGTGCCCCGGCCCAGGCCCCTCCGGGCATCCTGTAAGGAGGGTGGTTTCTTGATGGAGGGTACTGAGACAGGGCGTACAAGCTTCAATTGAACCTTGATGAAGCCTGTATAGGAGCCATCTTTGTTCTAAAAAAAAAAAAAAAAAAAGAGAAACCAAACTGTGACAGGAGATTCTGCATGAGATAGAACGATTCAGGGTTCTTTTTTGTGCACTTGGGGCTAGCCTGGGTATAAACTGCTGCCACTCCCATCTCCCAGATTAATACCTTGGCTCTGACTCTTTGGAGGATTATGCACACAGCTGGGCTCCTGCCCCCCTACCTGTCCTCTTTCTAAGCAGTCAACTCACCAGGCTCATGAAGAGGTTGCTGTTGATTTGGCCATTGTACTCCTTGATCTTCTGTTCAATTTCAGCTTGAGAAAGATCAGGTGTCTTCCACTCCACAGGCTCATCCTAAAAAGCCAGCATAGACACAGGGTCCTTGAGGAATCTAGGGCTTCTCTGAAAAAGGGTTACTGGGGAAGTCCTTGGAAATCAGTTTCCTCTGGCAATAAGCCCATCTATACTGAAATCATCACCACTCCTGGATTTGCATGCTATGTGTAGAGACAGCAAAGCTAGGGTCATCAGGCTTCTCTTCACTGGTTTTATAGGGCTACCTCAGCACAGGTTGTGGTGCTAATAATAGCTAAGAATCAGGAGCAGCTTCAGACATATGGCTAGGAGCTAGGAAAACAAAGAATTTGAACACAGATTCTCATTTAAAGTAAAATCATGTCTCGGGGCTCTGCAGTATAGCTCAGGAGAGTACCTGCCTTGTGTGAGTGAAGCCTTGTATTCAGTCCCCAGCACCACAATACAAATGAGTAAGATAAGAGTAAACCTATGTCCCACCTGCACCGTTGATCCCAGTCCCCAGTTTGGGTCAGAGACATGGTTGGTCCTAGAGAAGTGGCCCATTTGTCCACTCTACCCTGGGATAGGGCCATGAGCTGCTGTGGGGACTGATGCACATCAGTAGACCAATCACTAGAGGGCAGGAGGGAAATGATAATCTCTACAATGTCAGTACTCCTTGGTAGGGTTCCTGGGGCTAATCCTCTGTCTCAGACACAGTGAAGAAAGCACTGTGGTGTGTGCTATTTAACCCTGACCTAACCTCCAGAAAAGGTCTTTAGGCTAGGCTTCAATGTACCAAAGATACACAGGCAATTTCCTGGTATACCCTGTCCCACAAGTGCTGAGCAGGTGGGCTTCTGTACTCTCCTGTTAGCCTATTTTAGCTCTGCCATTCAAGTCTCCCCTTTTCCAGGGAGTGGATTCTTGCCAGATTTGGTTCTATCAGTCTTACTTCCTGTTGATGTCAGAGAGACCGTAATGTGTGTGTGTGTGTGTATGAGAGAGAGGAAGGGAGGGAGGCAGGGAGGGAGAGAGAGAGACCATAGTTGGCATGGGAGTGTCACAAGCACAGCTGAGATCACCAATGACCAATGCCTTGTTTTCACCCCCCCCCCCCACTAGGGGTCAAACTCAGGACCTTGTGCTTGTAAGGCAGACACAACACCACTGAGCTATATTCCAGGCCCTGAGTGATGCCTTGTTGCAGGGAGATTCTCATCAGGTCTCCTGCAGAATGACACTGTCAGTCAAGGTCTGAGCCACGGGCTGCCAGAGAGTTCCCTGACTGCTCTTTGGAGTTCCCTACCTGTTTATACTACTTAGAACAAAGGGGAGAAAAGATGATATAGCAGGACAAAACCCAAGACTTTTCAGCAATATACTTTTTTTTTGGAGACAGTCTTGCTATGTTTAGCCTGGCCTTTAACTCACAGTGATCCCCCTGCCTCAGCCTCCAGAGTGCTGAGATTACAGGCATATGTGTTCGTACTTGGCAGCTACTTTTACTCAGAACCTGCTGCTAACATTCACAGGAAAAAGGTTTTGAAGAAGGGGTGAGAACTGAAGCCCCTCCCTCCACAAGTTTCCAAGGGTCTCCTGGATAGGGGACAGTATTAAGAAGTAAACTCCAGGAAAAATGGATGTTAGAGATAGTGAATGACCCTATCAGACTAGTAAGAACAAACACTATTGCCTGGGAGATAGTGTTGCACACCTATAATCCCAGCATTCAGAAGGCTGAGGCAGGATTGCCCTAAATTCGAGGGTGGCCTGGGCAACACAGTCAGTAAAAGGCCTGCCTGAATTACAGAGTGATATACTGTTTTTTTATTTTTTAATTTTTATTTTTTTTTGAGACAGTGTCTCACTTTGTAGTTCAGGCTGGCTCTGAGCTCACTATGCAGCTCAGGCAAGCCTGGAACTCAGCAATCCTCCTGTCTCTGCCTCCTGAGTGTTGGGATTACAGGCATGAGCCACCACGCACAGCACTGTGGTATGTGGTATTGATTGCTGGTAGGCGTGAATCACCATGCCCAGCATTGTTGTATGTGGTTACTGGGGATCAAACTCAGGACCTTGCACTTGTGAGGCAGGCTGGGAACCACTGAGCTAACCCTCCGGCCCATTAATATACTGTTTAAATGAACACACCACCAACAAACCAAAAACCAAACCAAACCAATAAAACAAATGGTGTGGGCCCTGGAAAATGAGGGCTAGACAATGGGAATACAGGGAGGTTATGTTTGGTCAGTCCCAAAGAAAGGCTAGGATAGAAAAGAGGGTCCTAAAAGAAAGGAGTACCCAGGTAGGAGTGGTTCAGAGCAGGAAGAATATTGAGTAGACTCTTGTTATGACAAGGAAGTGCAATGTTTACAGAACAGGGAAGGCACAGAGATAGTGTTAACTTATTCCACTTTTTTTTTTTTTTTTTTTTTTTTTGCTTTTTGAGACAGGGTCTCGCTTTGTAGTTCAGGCTGGCCCTGAGCTCACTATGGTGCCCAGGCAAGCCGCCGCGAACTCAGCAATCCTCCTGTCTCTGCCTCCCGAGTCTTATTCCACTTTTTTGTGATGTTTGAGCACCACCACCCTGGGATTGAGAATATTTACTCCTTCCTCTTCCCCTCCAGGTTATCCTGGAGTCCTGGAATGGGACACAGTGACTTCAGTTCCAGTCCCTTCCCTTCTCCATATGAAACTTACTCAGTACCTTCACTTGTAAAACCATGGACTTGGGGGCTGGCACAGTGCCTGCCTGACAACCGTGAAATCCTCCTGGGTTCAATCCTTGTACCAAAAAAAAGTGTGTGTGTGGGGGGTGAGGTGGACTTGGAGTAGAGTCACCATGCTATTCCGTCAGGATTTTAGAAGAGGAAGTTTCTTTTTCTGTTTCTAAAGGTAACTAAAAGATTCTTTTTTTATTGTTTGTTTGAGATAGGATCTCACTATGTAGTTCAGGCTGGCCTGGAACTCAGTATGTACCATAGGTTGGCCTCAAACTCATGGAAAGCCTCCAGTTTCAGGCTCCTGAGTGCTGAGATTACAGGTGTGCAGCACCATGTCTGGCACAGGAGATTCCAACAATGCAACAGAAAGATCTATAGCAGGACCATAGAATTTTCTTTGGACCATAGCAACATCTCCCTTTACTCTATTACAGTGAGTGACTGTTGGTTTCATTTCACAAAAATTTCAGGCCAGGGCCTTAGCTAAGTGGCACTCCCCCTGCCTGGCAAGTGCAATGTCCCAAGTTCAATGCCAGATATGGCAAAAACCAAACCAAACCAACAGAAAACTGAAATGTAGAAAAACAAGACTTGGAACTTCTTGGCCTCTTCTGAAAATTGGCTATATTGTCATTTTCCTACCTTCACATAGTGGAGATAGCTCAGGTTGAAGAGAATCCAAGGGATGCACACTTGAACTTTGGACTCAGTTCTGGGCTGAGATTTTGGGTGCTTATTTTTTTTGACACAGGGTCTCGCTTTGTAGTTCAGGATGGCCTTGAGCTCACTATGCCAGGCAAGCCTTGAACTCAGCAATCCTCCTGCTTCTGCCTCTCCAGTGCTGGGATTACAGGCGTGAGCCACCATGCCCTTCTGGGGAGCTTATTTTTTTTTATCACTATGCACCACCCCTTCTATAAGGAAATTGTCCACTTTCATCTAAAGCATCATCCACAGCTCCATTTTCTTGGCTCACGTGAGAAGTTTGACTTCTCTTCTGCCGGGTGTACTACACTTCACAGACCTCATCTCTCCTGTATGGCCTGTATGCTGCCTTGGAGTATTCTGGCTCAGGACACGACACCTCCACAGAGGTCTATGCTAGAGGCACGCAGGAGGCTCTGAGAGGCTCAACTGTCCTGGCACCTCACTTCACAAACCTGGATTAGCGATCTCTTTTCACTCCTCTTGGGGCATTTCCATTCTCTTGTGGGTAAATGCTCAAAAATGCTTACAGTCTAAAACAAGGTTTCCTTCCAATCCATTCCCAAATCCCTTTTTCCTGGAGGAGGAAATGGAGTCCTTTGCATCAGCTCTACACACAACTGGTGACAGCAGGCCAGGCAAGGTTTGGGAGCTCAGCAGGCTCCATCCCTGAGTGCGGAGTGGATATGGAATGTCGGCCTAGTCTTTCCTCTTTGAAACATACTTCTAGTTTCCTGGGGAGGATTCCTCCCCCTCCACTTCCTCTGTTCCCGCAGGAAGAGCGTGGGAGCGCCCAGACACCCAGAAATTAAAGATGTTAGCGCGGGCTGCGCAGCTGACTTTAGTCATAGGTGGCTAACGCCTGTCTCCGTCCACCCCAAGTTACCGAGTTGCTAGCCCTGCTTGGTTCAAACCGTCTGGGACAGGAAGCGCAAGAGGCCCGTGGCAAGCATCAGGACCGAAGCGCTGGAATCAGGGCTTTACCCGAGGAGCGCCCGGTTCCGCGGCCCGGGCCCGCCGCTGCAACTCATCCAGGAGAGCAGGCTCTGGCCCCTGCCTCGCGCCCGCCGCAGGCGCCCCGGCTCCCACCTGGTCTCGGCGCGGCCTGCGGGCCAGCGAGGTACGCGCTGTGAAGTATTGCTCGAGCTCTGAATCTGAGTCCTCCTGGCTGCAGTAGCCACTGCTGGTCGTGCTGCTCCAGGTCATGTCAAAAGAAGGGGTCTCTGTCTCACCCATCACCACGTTCGCCAAGCACCCCAGTCCAGCGTTTCTGGAGCCTCCAACCAACGCCCTGGGCGCGTCGTGCGTGTGCTCGTGGGTCAGTGTGCGCTTGCGCCAGGGTTAGCGCCTCACCGCAACCGTTAAGACTGAAACGTAGACAGCTGGGATCCTGCTCTTGTCTCATTGGGGTAGGAACCTCGAGGGGGTGGAGACAGACACGCTTCGCCTTTAAAAATGACCTCATCGCCCAAGAAGCTCTACTCCACCTCCAACTGGCAGGCCCCGCCCCACCGAAGGAGCGCGTGAGTTTGCGCATGTGTACCAGCGCCACTGTTCGGATAGAGGGCGGGGCAAAGTGCGGGAAGTGCGCATGCGCCGAGCCGCGTGGAGGCATCCCTCTTGGGTAGTTAGCCAGTCCCGTGAGCGTGATTAGATCCTCTGCTACGGGAAACCAGATACGTATTAAGACTCTCACAGCTTGCAGCGTCCCGGCTACTCTTGAACGCCAGCTTAGTCGCCTGCTTGTCCGTGCATTCCCGCCCTGTTGGGACGGCCCCAGCCCAGCGCTCACCACGTTTGTGTCCCGTTCCAGCGCGGGGTCCCAGCCCAGGTCCCGGGGCCCGCAGCAGTCCAGGCAGACAAGCGCACGACAACGGTAGTGACAGGTGAACTTGCAGTCTGCAGAGAGGGCTAGCCGTGAGGCGGAGCCCCAGCTCCAGCTCAGAACAGCGTCCCGGGGACCGAAGGGAAGCCCCAGAACTCTGTGTGACTGGTCCTGACTCAGGCCGCGTCAAAGCCAATTTTTACCCTGACTCTAGTGCAGATTTCCAGGCATAACTAAAACTGGCTGGAAGGAATTTGGGGATCAAAGTTTGCTGACAAGTAGGGCAGAACATACTCCTTCTGCTTTTGACTTGAAGAAGAAGAAAGCTTGTGACCTACGATCTTCTCTATTAACTGTCCCCTCAGACCAAAACACAGCTTTACATACACCTAATTTTTCTTCTTAACTCCTCTATTCACTCCATTCAGGGCTGCTCTTCCCTTGGGAAACCTGCCCACGTCAGGGTACTTCGTCTATTCCTTGTTCTCTTTCTCTACATCATTTGATGCTAACTCCCAGGTTTTTCTCTCAGTTCTCTACATCTTATGGTCAGCTCATTGCCAGGTTCCTCTCAGCTTCCAGCTTTTTTTTTTTTTTTTTTTTTTTTTTTTTGAGACAGGGTCTCGCTTTGTAGTTCAGGCTGGCTCTGAGCTCACTATGTAGCCCAGGCAAACCTCAAACTCAGCAATCCTCCTGTCTCTCTCTGCCTCTCGAGAGCTAGGATTACAGGCGTGAGCCACCACGCCCGGCACTGTGGTATGCGGTATTGATTGTTGGTGGGTGTGAGTCTCCACGCCCAGCATTGCATGTGGTTACTGGGGATTGAACTCAGGACCTTGCGCTTGTGAGGCAGGCGCTGGAACCACTGAGCTAACCCTCTGGCCCCTCAGCTTCCAGCTTTAATGGTGATGTCCAGGACTGACAGGTCACTCTCCTGCTCTTTCTACACTCACTTGCCCCAGAACCAAAGCTCCAGCTCCTGTCAGATCAGTACTTTTCTTTGGGTAGCTAACATTTCAAGTCAATGGCTAAAATTTAACTCTTTTTTCCACCTCACCGTTACCATTGCCAGATTCCTCATCTCAGTGAAAAATTGCCACTATTTCTGCAGTTGTTTGAGGCAAAAACTCATCTTTGATTCCTTCTTTGCTTTCTACTTCTTGTCTGTTTCTCATCACCATGGCCAGTTTATTTTTCCTTGAGAACATTGCAATATCCCAGCCTATTTTATATTGTCACAAATTCTGTGCTTCTCCAGCGAGTGGGACATACTCCTATACTGGATGAGATCTCCATGTTTCCGCAGGCTTAAGGACCATCCCTAAATTCCTAGATGGTCCAAAACACTTGCTGGTGATTCCCAGGTCAGGAAGATCACTGAGTACACGAGTGTGTTCCTTGTTTTAGCATCTGGTTCAGTGGGCTCAAAAATAAATGTTTGCTATATAAAGACTCAACAAAATTCCTACTTGTAGATTGCTCACCTGAACTCTTTTTAAAAATAATATTTTATTTTTTTTTGAGACAGGGTCTCGCTTTGTAGTTCAGGCTGGCCCTGAGCTCACTATGGAGCTCAGGCAAGCCGCCGCGAACTCAGCAATCCTCTTGTCTCTGCCTCTCGGTACTGGGATGACAGGCATGAGCCATCACGCCTGGCATTGTGGTATGCGGTGTTGACTGCTGGTGGGCGTGAGTCTCCACGCCCAGCATTATGTGGTTTCCGGGGATCGAACTCAGGACCTTGCGCTTGCGAGGCAGGCGCCGGAACCACTGAGCTAACCCTCTGGCCCAAGAATAATATTTTACTTTTAAAAAAAATAATATTTTTTGGTACTGAGGATCAAACTCAGGACCTTGCAGTTGCAAAGCAGTGCCAGAACCACTGAGTTAAATGCCTGACCATCACCTAAACTTTTCAACTTTTCCTAGGACTCCTCCCATATGTGGTTGACTTCCTCTCACCCTAGGAATGCTGGAGGGGACACTGAGTAAATCATTGGAAGGGGCTGGCCAGGAATGTGGGCTTAGAGGACCGTAGGTACAAAGGTTTTTCTCAAGAAGGGCCAAATCACTTTAAAGACAAACTTGGAACCAATGCCTTGTTATTCACAGGCAAATCACCTCTGCCCAGCTGTGCCCCAAACCCAGGATGGAGTACCAGAAGAGAGAAAACATCTTGAACTCTGCCGCCTTGAGGGAAGGTAAGGGTCCTGGTAAGATAGTTCTCATCCACTGGTTCTGCCAGAAGTTGCCCTGCAGCTATGTCCCTGCCCGGTACCCGCCCACTGGAGTAGACTGGGGGCTACTACTCACGCTTGCACTGCAGACCCTTTCTCACGACGCCCCAGATGAAGTCGCCGCAGAGATCGCACCACGTGTGCGTGGTAGGCCCCGAGGGATGGAAGTGGTGGCCACGGCCTGGGGCCTGCTGGCGTGCGGGCTTGTGCACAGTGGCAGGCGCTATGCGCACTGCGTTGGCACGCTCCAGCCGGGTGCGGCCAGGGCCGGGGCGCTTAGTGGGTAACAGCTCCCGCAGCTCAATGAGCTCCGGCTCCGTCGACATGGCCCTCTCAGGCGGGGTTTCCATCGACTCTGGGCCCTAGTGAGTGCAGGGCGGGAGGGGCCGCAGGGCGGGAGGAGCCGCAGGGCGGGCCGGGATTTGGGCGCCGCCCCCAGGTTCCTGGCTGGGCGGTGAGAAAGCTCTACGAGTTCAGTGAGACCGGCCATGCAAACTGGTGGTGTTGGCCCTTGGGTGGGACAGGATGGAGGCACTCTCGAAGAGCCCCTAACCCTTCTCTCCTTCTCTCCACCCCCAAACCCCAGTGACGACCGCAAAGGACCATACAGAGACAACCGTTTCTGCGGTTCAGCTTTATGTGCTAGAGGAAGAGGGTCCCCACATCCGGCCCTTACCCACGCCTTCTGCCCTAGTTTTTTGAAGCTACAGCTTGCCTGCTCTCTCTTTGTGGGGTGAAGCAGGAAGTGGGGAGCCTTCATTAGGTGTGATTGGTGGAGATGGGTCAACAGTTTTTTTTTTTTTTATGTGGTACTGCGGATCTAAGTCGGGTTCTTGTGCTTCCAAAGTAGTGTGGTACCACTTGAGCTAAATTCTTGGCCTTGGGTCAACAGTTTTAGTTGGTTCAACTTTGCTCACCACTATCCAGACTGGGGCTTGGCAGAAAACAGACCTAGATCCTGAAGTTGAGGGGAACATTCTGTGTGGGCTGTTTTGGTCAGCCCTCAGCAGCCACGGCCTTTACTTGGTTCTGTCACCCTGAGCTGCAGGGACGCAAGCCTTTCCATGCGTCTGCCAGTGCTTGACTTGGCACTCCCTGCAGGCAGATGTGCCAGGTGAGGATAGTAGTGCTTATGGGAGATGGAGGAGTGGGGCTTTGGGGTCTAAGTTCTTGGAATAACCTCACCTGCAGCAATACCATTCCTTCTGGCATCTAGAGCAGCGCTTGGAGGCCTCTGCACCGCAGTAAGCACAGTGAGGTCTTTCTGGGGCCACTGCCTCTAGCACATCCAGCCTGTAGGTCTCAGCCCACCTGAAAGGGGTAAAAGGGTATGAGTGGGTCTGGCAAGAAGGGTCACAGAAGTATCCCATCCACCCACCCCTCTGCCAGCTTAGCAGCATTTACCTTCGTGCCTGCAGGCGAAGATCCTGGTCAGAGAGGCTGAACATGTGCTGAAGCTGGTGTTTGGCAATAGCCTGCCACTTGCCTTTATTCTCTCGCTCCAACCTCTGCCAGATTTCTGGAATCTAGGTTAAAGAAATGGTAATGGGCAGGAAGAAGCTGGCAAAGTGAACAGTGGTCCTCAGCAACAGGCACTTACTTGTTCCAACACTAGGTCCTTCTTAGGAGGCTGAGTTTCAACTAGGGCCAGGTGGGCCAGGAAGCCCTTCAGGTCTGCCAGATTGGGCAACTGGTCAAGTAATATGTCTGTGAGGAAGGCCTGAAGCTGCAATGGTTTCCAGAGCAGGTCAGTGTGAAACAGTTATTGGCCGGGGCCCAAGGAACAGGGAGGGGCTGGGCTGGGCTCAGGGTCCTGTGGGACTTATGTCCCACTTGCTACTAGGTCACCTGAAGCCCAAGATCCAGAAAGAGGATGGGGGAAGAAACAGCTGGGCATAGATAACCAACAGGGAGGCAGTAGGGGTACGATGGAGTGGGATAATGCTGGACTACAGGGACAGGTGCAGGGAACTCCTCACCTTGAGTAGTTGTCCCTTAGCAAAGCTTGTGAGGCAGTAGTGAGCCCGAGCTTCAGGGCTTAACAGCAGGTTATACAGGGCGATCCACACCTGCCCTTCTAATTTGCTCAGCTTTTGTTGCTCTGAGGGGGTCACTGCCTGCCAACGGCCACCCTCAAACTGCTGCAATTTGCCTAGGAGAAAAACCAGTACACTGGCTACAGGCCTTGCATTCTCTTTGAGAGAACCTGGTGTGTGGGATGAGGGACTGACTACCTACTGCCTGGGCAAGGTGGGAGGCTGGGCCATAGGACTTGCCCAGGAAGTGGCAGTGCTGGTCCCAGAGCAGGGTGAGTCCTCAGCATTGGACTCATAGTCCTTGTTGCAGAGCGAAGGTCCAGGCCCACCCTGGATGAGGCATGGTGGCAGTCTATGGGATCTGGGGGAAGGAGTTTACCTGCCTGTGGACAAGCCATCCACTTCCACCAATTTTGAAGGGTATCTTGGAAGCAATAGGGTGGAGTTTAGGTAGGTGAGAGACCTTACCTCCTTCCTGCCGTCTCCAAGGACTGCGCTCCAGCAGTTCTACCAGGAGGCAGGGTAGGTTGTGGGTGCTGAGCATCCGACTCAGGGTGCTCAGGGAAAGGCTAGGGAAAGGGTGGGAGGGAGGGAGGTGAGCAGAGGCTACAGGCCCAGTCTTCTAGCCCTCAACTGTAGGCTCCAGCTCCTGGAGGATTGCCTACCTGTCCACACAGTCTGTAATATAGCGCAGTACTGAGAGGGCCTTCAGTGAGATCTCAAATTCCATTAGCTCTGCCTGCTTCTGCAATTCCTGGGAGGGGTGCACAAGTGTTCCAGGTGCACCATCCCTGCCCACACAGGCTTGGGAAACCCAAGTAGACTTTAACAAGCTTGACCTACCTGCATAGGGGTACTATCCTGGACCTCCTCTTCTTTAGGGGAGCCGCCATTGCCAGTCTTGGCTACAAGTAGTGTCAGTTTGCGGTGGCAGTAGTCTACCAGATCTAAGAGAGTGTCATCTGCTGATTCACACACTTCCTGGAGGGGCACAGGAGACAAATCTCTCTCTGATGCCCTCCCCACAGGGACCCAACCTGCCAGGCCCTGGTCTGAAGCAGTGGTCTTCAGGCTGTGATAGTTCCTTACTTTGTGGAAGAACACTGTCTCCAGGAGGTTGATGATGGAGGCCTCGTGGTGTACCTGTCAGATAAAGAGGAAGACAGGCCCTGGGCTGCAGGGAGGGATAGGGGCTACCAGCTTCTCAACCCGTGGCCCTATGGCAGAGTGAGAGTAGTTCTGAGCTAAGGGCCCAGCTCACCACCATGTATATGGGGAAGGTATTCAGAGGCTTGAAGTCCTCCAGCTTGCACAGCACAGGGAACACCTTCTGCTTCCACATCTCCACTGCAATCAGCTCTTCCACCAGTGTTGGGATCTTTCAAAGGTGAAAGAAAGAGTAGGAATGACATAGACTTACTTTTTTTTTTTTTTTTGAGACAGGGTCTCACTTTGTAGCTCAGTCTGGCCCTGAGCTCATTATGTAGCCCAGACAAGCCTCGAACTCAGCAATCCTCCTGCCTCTGCCTCCCGAGTGCTGGGATTACAGGTGTGAGCCACCACGCCCAGCACTGTGGTATGTGGTATTGATGGCTGGTGGGCATGAGTCACCACGCCCAGCAATGTATGTAGTTACTGGGGATGGAACTCAGGACCTTACGCTTGCCAGGCAGGCGCCGGAACCACTGAGCTAAATCTCTGGCCCTGACATAGACTTACTTTAACCTGATCAACCCTCCCATTTCTGGCTCAGCTAAGCTCACTTCTCAAATTTTTCTGGGCTCCTAGAGTCTTACAGGGCCCATGGGTGCACTTCGTCTCCTCTCTCCTTCGACCTCCATTTTCAGCTGCCCAACTTTGCTGTGGGGACACCCATCTGCTTCCTGTGATGGATCACTACCTGCTGTCAAGCTGTTTTGTCCTCCTTGTCCCCACATCCTTATCCCTCTTTCCCCACTCAGACATTCCTTTTGGGTCAGTCCTCTTGCTCATGCCCTCCCTCTGTCCTGTTCTCTGGCCCTCCAAGCCTATTTTTTGTGTCCTGAGTCTCACTCTTATTCAACACTCTTTTGTAGTGTTCTATTCCTACCCTAACCCTTAATAGACTGCCATTTTTCTTGCAGAGGAGCCCTTTTTTTTTTTTTGCTTTTGAGACAGGGTCTCGCTTTGTAGTTCAGGCTGGCCCTGAGCTTACTATGGTGCCCAGGCAAGCCACCGCGAACTCAGCAATCCTCCTGTCTCTGCCTCCTGAGTGCTGGGATAACAGGCGTGAGCCACCACGTCCAGCATTGTGTTATGCAGTGTTGATTGTTGGTGGGCATGTCTCCATGCCCAGCATTATATGTGGTTACTGGGGATCGAACTCAGGACCTTGCGCTTGCGAGGCAGGCGCTGGAACCACTGAGCTAACCCTCCGGCCCCAGAGGAGCCCTTTTATAGTGATATCTTAGGTGCTCGCTTCGGCAGCACATATACTAAAATATAGTGATATCTTAGTCTTCTATTTGTTCCACCTCCTGGCGTATCTTCCAGCCAGTCATTTCCCTAGTTTTTTTTTTTTTTTTTTGCTTTTTGAGACAGGGTCTCGCTTTGTAGTTCAGGCTGGCCCTGAGCTCACTATGGTGCCCAGGCAAGCCGC
>PVIC010019022.1:0-30983 GCA_004025085.1 Thryonomys swinderianus
TTTTTTTTGCTTTTTGAGATAAGGTCTCGCTTTGTAGTTCAGGCTGGCCCTGAGCTCACTATGGTGCCCAGGCAAGCTGCTGCGAACTCAGCAATCCTCCTGTCTCTAGATTTTTTTTTTTTTTTTGAGACAGGGTCTTGCTTTGCAGTTCAGGCTGGCCCTCAGCTCACTATGTAGCCCAGGCAAGCCTCGAACTCGGCAATCCTCCTGTCTCTGCCTCCCGAGTGCTGGGATTACAGATGTGAGCCACCATGCCTGGTGATATCCCCATTTTAATGGCACAGAAAATTAAGCCTTAGAGAAACATGGAAGCTCATGCCCAAGAGTAGAGCCTGGCAGGGGAGCACAGTAAAGGCTGATGACCTGACCACAGGGCACAAGAGCAGTGTGTGGTAAGTGCTATAGATTTCCACCTGGCACTTTTTTTTCTTTTTCTTTTCTTTCTTTCTTTCTTTTTTTTTTTTTTTTGAGACAGGTCTTGCTTTGTAGTTCAGGCTGGCCCTGAGCTCACTATGTAGCCCAGGCAAGCCTTGAACTCAGCAACAGACCTCCTGCCTCTGCCTTTCGAGTGCTGGGATTATAGGTGTGAGTCATCGAGACCTGCACTGTGGTATATGGTACCAATTGCTGGTGGGTGTGAGTCACCACGCTCAGTACTGTTGTATGTGGTAACCCGGGATCGAACTCAGGACCTTGCGCTTGCTAGGCAGGTGCCAGAACCACTGAGCTAAATCCCCGGCTTTTTTTTTTTTTTTTTTTAAGACAGGGTCTTGCTGTGCAGTTCAGGCTGGCCCTGAGCTTACTATGTAACCCAGGCTAGTCTTGAGCTCAGCAATCCTCCTGCCTCTGCCTCCTGAGTGCTAGGGTTATAGGCATGAGCCACCATGGCCAGCATTGTGGTATGTGGTACCAGGGATCAATCTTGGGATACTGTGCTTGGAAGGCAGAAGCTGGAACCACTGAGCTAAAACCCTGGCCCCTGACACTTCTTTTCTGAGAATTAGTCCATTTGTTCATTTATTCAGCCCTTTATTTAATAGTTATTTACTAAACCTTAGCCCTTGTGCTGGCTAGTGGGCCACTGGTAGCAACAGGGAACCAGACAATCCTGTCTGTGATCATGCAATCGGAGGACGGGGAAAGCCCTGTGAAGGACCAGCCCAAGGGGGCAGGAGGCATTATTGGATGAGGTGGGCATGGAACAGCAGCCAGTGGAGGTGCCTTGGGATACAGAGATGGCAATGGCAGGTCGTTTGATGGAAGCCCTTGATGAAAAGGGCATGAGCTCTGGCATCACCCTTTTGAGTCCTGATAGGGGACTGCCCACCCCCACACTCTTCCCAGCCCCTTGATGGAAGGTTTCTGGGGCCTAAGTCACTCTAGCCCTGGCCTAGAATGTGTTATGGACAGACTGAGGGACACCTCTGCACTGGTGGTAGACATCTGACTTGTCAGAAATCAGCAAAAAAGCAGGTGATTGGGGCTAAACCAGGCAAAGGTAAGGTGTCAGCTCTGCCCGGAGGTCCTGAGCCTGCTCTCTTCTGTGGGACTCAGTTTGCCTGTGCTGGCTCTAGGACTCAGCACATTCCCAGCAGCATTGGAAATGGCCACGAGCTCCAGAGGTTTGGAGTCCAGCTTCCCATGAACACATGGATGAAAACTTAAAAAGCTGGCACGGGAGGAGAAACTCAGGCCTCAGTCTTGAAGCCCTTGGACCACAGCTGCTGGCCCACTGTAGCTCCTTTTCACCCCTCACTTCCTCTCCATTCCTCAGTCTCTCCAGTGGCTTTCACCCAAAATCCAACCTGAAGTTTCCCCTGCCCTCTCCACCCTCCTGTATAACCAACCACATGGTCTCCTTTCAGCTTCTGAGAAACCCCATCACCTTCCCACCTCAGGCTTTGGGCCTCACTATTCCTTCTGCCTGGAATGTTCTTTGCTCGTATGTTTGCATGGCCAGCTCCTTGGAACCCGTCATTTAATTCACTGTTCCAATGCCACCTCCTCAGAGGGGTCTTCTCAAATCTCCCTAAGAAAGCAGCCTTCACACTCAGCATTGGCTATCACAGATCCCTGCTGCCATCATGGTTCTTCCTAGAACTGTGCTGACAGAAGGTTTGCTCAGTGGCCGACTTCCTCCATCTCCTGGCCCCGTCTGGGGGGACCTTGGGGTCCCATGACCATTACCCCACACCTGTTGCATAATGGCTGTTCAACAAAAGTTTTGCTGAATGAATGAAACACAAAAAGCATCAGCAGTACTCTTCTCAGTCCTTGAAAACTTTGCAACCCTAGGAAAAGGAAAATGGCATTTATTGGGCACCTACTATATGTCAGATATATTATCCTCTGAAACATTTATATCCACGACACCCTGCCTATTCTGTAGATGATAAAGTTGAGGTTTGGTGACCCACCTGAGGTCATCCTGTGAAAGGTGGCCTGACAGATTCATTCATTTGGGAAGTAGACACATGAGATTCCTCAGCATGAAGAATATCAGGGCAAATAGTCACTAGGGTTTAAGGCCAAGTCTGCTTGTCTGCCCAGAGGCCACGTTCTTCTCATTATACATACTGCATATTCTGCCACAAAAGAACTCAGTCCCAGAACAGTAACCAGAATTTTAGGTTCTGAAACGCAGACAAAGGCCTAGACTACATGGAGAGGTGGTCTGGCTTAGTGTTTTCCAAAATGACTCTTGGAATTGAGCAGTGATTTGGGCTCAAATGGGAACCTTACCACCAGGGCAACAGGGCACCCTTGCTGAAAGTGCTCATTGGCATAACCAGGCTAGAGGACCTTTGGTCTCAGGAAGAGAATCTGATCAGGAAGAGAATCTGAAGAGAGACAACTGTCTAGGGCACATTAGAAAAGTCAATATGGGCTGCTTCCAGAGCATGCACAGGTCCCTCTGTCCCCAGAGCTGGTGGTTTTTGGGTAGTAGCTTCCCCTTCTGGAGCCCCAGTGGTCACCTTTTTAAAATGAGCATGAAGTGTGGGTCTGAAAAGAGCTCTTGGGAGGTTATAGAGGAAAATGACTGTGGAGTTGTTGATGTATATAAAGTAACATGGAAATGTAAATTATCTAAAAATAATCTTCTATGTGAAATGCACAGAGAAGTTGGGACTTAGAAGACCTCTTAGGTTCTCCCAGCATTTATTGGCACCTACTTGTGCCAGGATGTTGTGCTAAGGCCTGGAATTACAGGGATGAGTCAGCTATAGGCCTTGAGCTTCTGAGGTTCCCTGTCACCTGGGCAAAGTGAGCCCACTATGTGCAGTGTGGGGGTCCTTCCCAGTGAGAGGGATGGGCTTTGTGCATGACATGGCAGCAGGTACTAGAGAGAAGTGAGCTGAAACTCACATCTTTCTTCATGAGCTTGGTCAGGCTGCCTCTGTAAGGCCCAGGTCCTCATCTCCAAAAGGAGGGCATCCCCACTACACCTTAGTTGCCAGGACCCGGCACACAGAAGTCCCAAAGACTTTGGAACAGGGTAACCAGTAGCTGCTAGGCAGAAAATGGTTTTGCAGATCCAAAATCTGAAGTCCAGCTCCTGAGTGGTGGCTTGCTTGCAAGACTGGCTTGGGAACATGCAGATGGACCTCAGGACGGCAGGGAGAGAAGGGCAGCAATTCCTCATAACCTGTTAAGAGGAGGCAGGAGCCAGGGAGAAAGCTCAGGGGTGCCCAGCCTGCAAAGCAAGCGAGTGGTCCCCTTAGATCCCTGGTACCTGGGGGGGGGGGAAAGGAGGGCAGAAATCCTTTGGAATTGGCCTGTGCTTTTATTTGTGTTGGTAACTTCATTAAGGGGAAGGAGCCAGATCTACCCAAGGTCAGCTTTGCCCAGGTAAGAAAGGGAGTGTGAGGCCATTTGAGTGTATTTGGTCAGAAATTCTAGGCCAAGGTGAGCCCAGAAAGAACTTATGCCCCAGGATGGGTTTGTGGGTGTGTGCAGGGTCTTCTGAAGTATGTTGGGTTGGCCTAAGTGAGGAGATGGGCCAATGTGACCCCTCTGGGTCCTTAAGCTGCCCCAGAGCAATGGAGCCTGAAGAGACAAGGCCGGCTTAACTTTGGGGAATTTGGGATGAGACCAAAGGAAAGGAAGTTTGGGGTCCCCAAGGATGGTTTGGGGATCCCTAGGGAAACACTCCACTAGGACACTGGGCTAACAGAGAGGTCTGGGCAATTTTAGAGCAAGAGGAGTCTGCCCTACACCGCCAGGCCCGGCTTAGTTGGGCCGAGGCGGCCCCGGGGGGCCAGGACCCCGTTGATGGGCCGGGGTCTGCACCTTCCTCCCAATGGATCTCCGGGTTTGGGCGCGGCGCGGCCTGCGAGGCTCCAGGTCAGGAGGGCCAGATGGACCGTGGTCCCCGGGCCAGGCACTGCGCTGATGCGGTGCGGCGGCCCCCATACCCCCAGGGGCCCGACCGGGCGGGGGCCGCGCCGGGCGCGCGGGCCCTAGAGGAGGGGGGCGGGCGGCGGCGAAGGCTGCACCGCTCTAACAGGTGGGATCCCGTGGCGCGGTGGAGGCGGGCGCGGGAGGAGGAGGAGGAGGAGGAGGAGGAAGAGGAGGAAGAGGAGGAGGAGGAGGAGGAGGAGGAGGAAGAAGAAGAAGAAGAGCAGCGGCAGCAGGAGCCGGAGCTGGAGCAGGATGAGCCGCGCAAGCTGACAGCCACCGCTGCCGCCTGCGCCCAGGCTCGGTCTCGCTCCCCGCGCCCGGGGCCGCTCCCCGCCTCCCGCCTCCCGCCTCCCCCGGCCGCCCGCGGGGCGGCCCGCCCCCTCTGCACCTCCGGGCCCGGAGCGGCCTCCATCGCTCCTGCATCCCGGCCGGGGGGAGGAGGAGGCGGAGCAGGAGGCGAGCCGGAGCCGCCGCCGCCAACGCCGCGCCGCCGCCGCCCGAGCAGGACAGAGCGCGCCGCAGCCCCGCGCGTCCGGCCGCCGCCCGTGCCCATCGAGCCGCCGCGCCGGAGCGACCCCACGGGACAATCCGGGGCCGGCGCGCCCCGGCCTGGCTCCGTCCTCCACCGGGCGGCCCGGTGGCCGGCCCGCCCCCGAGGGCGCCGGGCGCGGCGGGAGGATGCCGAAGCCGACGCTTCTGCTGCGCGGGGGCTGGGAGCGCGAGCGCAACCCCGGGGACTCGGAGCTGGGCCGCCAGTTCCGGGACTGGTGCCTGCGCACCTACGGCGACTCGGCCAAAACCAAGACGGTGACACGCAGCAAATACCAGCGGATCGCCGAGGTCCTGCAGGGCGGCGGCGGGACCGGCGCGGGCAGCGGCCCCGCGGCCGGCGAGAAAGGCAAGTTCCAGTTCTGGGTGCGCTCCAAGGGCTTCCGCCTGGGCAGCGGCCGGGAACCCAAGATGGGCCAAGTGGTGTATGTGCCGGTCAAGACGGGCTCGGTGAGTGCGCGCGCGGCGGGCGCGGGCCGGTCCCTTGGCGGGGCTTCGGGCGGGAGGGCGGGGGCGGGGTGGGTGTGGGTGTGTGTTCGCACTCGTGTTCCCGGGGCTGTCCGTGTGTCTGGCCCACCCGGGGCGCATGCGTCCCCTGATCGCCGGCCCGCACGGGCAGCGCTCCGGGTTTGGGGCGTCCCTGCCCCCTCTGCGCCGCTGCCCGGACCTCGGTCGTTCGGGCGGGCCGTCCCGGGCTGTTCACCCTAGCATGTTCCGTCCTCCTGTCCCCTCCCCCCGCCAGCAGGCGGCTGCTCCGAAGCCCGAGCCTCCCCCCGCCCGCCCCGGGGCTGCCTGTCCCGGGCGCCTCGCGCTCCCGCCCCCGGGCCGGCTGGGCGGCGTGTGTGTATATGTGTGTGTGTGTGTGTGTGTGTGTGCGCGCGCGTGTGTGTGAGGGTGGTGCCGCGGGGGTGAGAGGCAGGGGCAGCCCCGGGACTGGGAGTCCGGCGGGCCTCCCAGCGCCAGGGGAGGGGGCAGTCGGGGCACTGTCGCCCCGACCCCACCCGGCGCTGGCCCGGGGAGGGGCGCCCGGAGCCGCAGCCTGGCGCAGGAGCAGCCTCCCGCCAGTGGGTGGGGCGCGCCCTGCGCCCCCCGGGCCCCGCGCTCCCCCCTCCATGGGACGGGGGCGGCCTGACCTATCCATCCCCTCCCCTCCCCCGTCCCCGGGGCAGCCCGGTCCGGGCGGGGTGGCGTGGGGGAGGGGGCGGGGAACCGCAGCCGCCGGGGAGGAGGAGGCCGGCGGCCGGGCGGGGGCGTCCCCTCCGGCCCGGGGCGCCCTGGAGAGGGCGTGCGGCGCGGGCCCCGCGGCTCCCCCGCCGGGACCTCATTGTTCTGCAGAGGGTGGGGGCTGGGGGGGCGGCCGCTCCCGGGGCGCTGCTGAGCTTTGAACTTTCCGTCGCCTAGACCCTCCATTAGTGCGTTCCGCCCCCGGCCCGGCCCGGCCAGTCCCCCCCTCCCTCCCTGGCCTCGCCCGGCCGGAGCGAGAGAGCGGGGCCGCCCCGCGCCGGCCTCCCTCCCTCCGCGCTCCCCCGCTCCCCCCTCCGCGCTCCTCCCCCGTCCGGCCCGCCCGCTCCGCGCGCAGCCCAGTCCCCGGCAGGAGCGGGCTCTTCACACACAATTGATTCGGTCGTTACGAAAAGTGCACTTGTCCCCTCCCCCTCCCCCTCGGGCGGCTGCCCGGGCCCGGCCCGCGGGGCAAGGGGGCCGGGAGGGAGGGAGGGAGGCGGGAGCCGGGACGCGGATCCGGAGGCGCCTCCCCCCGCGCCCAGGGGACGGGGCTGCAGGCCGCGGGAAGCGGGGCGCCGCGAGCGAGCGCCGAGGGCGGGCGGCCCATCTGCGAGGAGCGCTGATAACCGCGCCGCTGCCGCTGCGGCCGCCAGCAACCCATCTGCGCCGCTGCCGCCTCCGGCCGGCCGGGGACAGGGGGCAGGGCCGAGGGGCGCTCCCGGGCAGCTTCCCGGAGCCGGAGGCTCGGGCAGTGTCCCACGGTGCGAGTCGGGGACCCTCTCCCTCAGCAGAAACCCAGGAGGTCATTGTCCCCCTCCGCTGATAAAGTCAGGAACCCCTCCCCCAGCCCGAATCGGAGCCTACTTTCCCAAATGGACAGTATGGGTCATCATCGTCTCTTCCGGCTCAGGTCAGCCCTCTGCACCCTTCCAGTTTGATGCCCTCATCGGTTCTCCCATCTTGGGTCAGTGCCCCTCACCCAAGGTGGCTTTTTCTGGGTCAGTGACCCACCAGATGGTTCGCTGGGTCTGTCCCCTACTCTAGGTCAGTGATCTCTGCCTTCCAGGTTTCCCCAGACTGTGCCCCACCCCACCCCTGATCCTGGTTATGCCCCGTGGGGAGCTCAGTCTTGGTTCAGCCTGTGGGTCCGAGGTCCGTCTACACCCCTCCTTCCCTGCAGCTGGGGGCTGACTGTCAGACCTGGCAGCTGCTTACTGGTTCTCTGTGTGGGTCAGTCTCTTCCCTGGGGAATGGGCATCAGAGCCAGCCTGTCCATCCCCTCATCCTTACAACTGGTGAAACAGCCCACCTCCCACCTGGGGGCAACATGCAGAAACTGGGTGCTGGGCCTGGGCTCCAGGTTCTGCCAGCCCAGTTAGTCACTTCAGATCCTTCTTGAGGCCCACACTGACCCACCCCGCCTGCCTCTGGCAGCAGAGACTTCGCAACCTCCACAATGGCTCTCAGACCAATAATAAACTCTCCCCCAGGGAT
This sequence comes from Thryonomys swinderianus, assembly GCA_004025085.1. NCBI lineage: Eukaryota > Metazoa > Chordata > Mammalia > Rodentia > Thryonomyidae > Thryonomys > Thryonomys swinderianus. The sequence goes on from PVIC010019022.1 coordinate 7,669, forward strand.
CACCTGCCCGGGAGGCTGAGAAAGGGGACCCAGGCCTCCCAGCCCAGGCTGCCAGGAGGATGACAAACAAAACAGGCATTCCCTCCTGCGACAGCCCACCCCTCAAACTCCCTACACCACCTTACCTGCCCTGCCGCTCCCTAGGGAGCCCGTTAGTTACCTGCCACTCGCCCAGCCAACCGGGGCCTGCCATTGGAAGATGTTCTGAGTCCTGCCACCTCCATCTCCAAGTACCTTCCTGGGGCCCAGTTATTATTTTTATTATTTCCATTTTCCTTTTCACTGACTGAAGAGGACCAAATCCTACTGGGAATTCTTGGGCAACCATGGCCTCTCCCTGGAGGGGACTGAATGGGACCTTCTTTGAAAGGTGAAAAGGACATCCTCTTCCTTCGTTGGCCTGAGCACGCACAAGTGCATGTGCGTGTGTGTACAAGCACACACACACGCGCGCACACACACACACACAAACACACAGGTTAAAGTTGTCATTGCTGCTGGTACCAGTTGGGAGAGATCCTGCAGTTTGTCCTGGGTGGGTTTTTCTGAAGGTCATTGGGCCATAAACCCTTGCCCCAGGCATGTATTTCGTATCTCCAGGTCTTGTAGTGAGGCTGGGTGATTGGAACTGGTGGGCCTCAGGCAACCAAGCATGAGCGAGGTGGGCATATTTGGGGAGGTGGTAAAGAAGCCCCAGGAGTCTTGGACAGAGGAGTAGCTGGTGGGAAAATATCAGGGAAGAGGGGGGCATGGGAGCTGGGTCAAAGAGCAGCAACAGCCTCCCCTGCATGGTGTTGGTCCCATGGGTGACCGTGGTGTGGTGTGGTGTGTCATCTCTTCCTGCCCCCACTTGGGGCCCACTGTCCTCCCTCAACAGCCATATGTGGTGCTGTGGTCGGGGCCCTTCCTAGTGCTGGCCGGCTGCGGGTCGATGATCTGACACCACTTGTCCTGTCCCATCTGGCCCTGAGCTTTTCTGGGTGTGTGTGACAAAGGCTTAATCTGTCCGGACGGGCCCAGGGCGGAGAGGAGGGCACAGGGAATTACACTCCACAGGGCCTCCTGCAGCTGGGGCCCACATGGGGGCGGGGCGGGGTGGCCTGGGTAGGTGGGGAGAGGCCTGCCTGTGGGGGGGCAAGTTGGTCTTCAGTTTGCAGGTTGTCACAGGAAGTAGAAAGTGGAGGCACAAGACTGAGAGGAGGAGGGTGGAGTCCTCCCCAGGGTGCTTGTGGGGATAAGATCTTTTTATGACAAGAGCCAGCAGGCTGCCTGGCTGGGCAAAGCCCTGTTAGGATTGATTATTTCTGGTGTTTAGCCTGCCTCAGTCACCATGGGCTGCTACGCTGGGGAAGGCAATGGTTTTCAGTCCCACCTCTATGTGCTGTGAAGTGAACCAGGCCTGTTCCTTTTCCTGGCCACTTGGAGTAGGGCTTTCTCCAGGGCCTGTGAAGGCCACATGGTTATGGTTGGAACGACTGTCAGTTCTTCTGACCAGAGGAACTCAAGGGAGAAAGAGCCCAAGCATGTCATCTTCCAGGTGGGAAAACTGAGGCCTTGAAAGAGAGCAGTCTGCACAGGCAGGGAGCTAGGACTGGAGCACAGGTCTCATGTTTCCCTGTGACTTGTCCAGGGCTCATCACATGCCAGGAATCCCACCATTAGAACCCCATTCCTCAGGGGAGCCACTGACATCGCCAAACTCCACTTTCAACTCTGGGCTTCCGGGAGCCAGACCCCAGGTGTTCCGAGGGCCAGATTGACTAATGGTGGTCTTTTCCCAGTTTGCAGACAGCGTTCATTTAGTGGAAAGCATTTTCACAGTCTTAAGTCTTTCTCCCCAGGGCTTTTGTGTAAACCCTTGGCACCTGCGACCACTGGTCTGGGCGGGAAAGGGCCTCTAACTTACTGCGGTGCCATAATATATGCCATGACCTTCTGTTGACTACCTTAGTACTTCCTGGTTTTTGCCAAATTATCACCACAGGCTACCGTTTCTGAGTTACCTACTGTGTGCTGGTCACTGGGCTGAGGGGCTAACATATTCCAGCTTGCGGTATTCTCACAGCAGCCAAGAGACAGGTGCTGTGATTATTGCTATCAGTCTGAATAGTAAACTGAGGCAGGGAGATTAAGAAACTCTACTAACCACACCCCAGACATGGGGAGATCCTGAGCCTGGATACCACCTTCCTGTCTGACTTTGAGGTATCTTACAATCTGATCCAGTTGGAAAGTGTAGGTCCTTCATGACAAGCTTTCAGTCTATTCCACTTTAGTCTAAATTAGTTGAGAAGACTCCCTGTGGTTGAGATGTCAGCATCACATGGTGTTGCTTGGGGTTATGTAAGATGTCTGGGGGCTTTCCTGGGGGCCTATAGGGTGGGTGTGGGGTAGGCAAGGGGGGAGAGTCCTCTGTTATTCTTGGCCTTGGGGTACTTTGGGGAGCAGGTGGACAGTGAAGTCTGGCACAGCCCCTTTTGGATTTCTCAAGCATGGCATATCAGGTCTGTTTGTTAATGAAGCCTCTGTAATTCAGGTGACATGGTTCTTTGGACTCTGGAGGGCTGCATTTGTGAGCCAGGGCGTTGCTGGAGGGTCAGGCTCTGCCTTCCTGGAGCCTGGCTTCCAGGTCCCAGGTCACTCTGCCAGGTGGGGGGGTGGGGGGAAACACCATTCTTCTCCCACTGGACAATACCTGGCGGGAATACTCTCTCCTTTTTGACCCTTGCAGGCTTTCTGTGGATATCTAGAGGGTCAGTAGGCTCATCTGAAAATTCTGGCAGGGTGAGGGTGGGGAGGCCAGTGCTGGGGCTTTCCAGAGACAAAGGTCAAGGGCTTCAGGTACACCTGTCTTCTGCAGGCTGGGCTTCTGGTGGAGTACCCTGGGTAGAATACTTGTGTGCCTGTGGGTGGAGGCTGGCCGTGTGTGGATATGTGCCAGGCAGGGTGTGTGCACAGGTGGAGGAGAGTCGGTGTGCCGGGGATGTGTGTGGTGGTGAGCGTCTGTATCAGCAGATATGGGAGTGCCTGGGCACGGGCCTTGGCAAACCATGGGTGTGACTGTGCAGACCCACGTTTGCAGGGCTCTGACCGGAAACTCTCTGGTAGTGTGGTGCTGACCAGGTGTCCTTTATTGTAGCCCTGGCAGTCCAAGCTGGCGCCCAGCCCCGACTGTCCCCAGGGTCTCAGCAGTGGGCGGAAGCCAGGTATTAGAAAAGGAGCAGGCAAAGAAGTGGTGGCTTGTCGCCATGTCTTCATCCAGACACTGCCCCCTGCCCCAGTTATGGCCTGTGCGTGATCACATGGCAAGCCCAAAGCTAGCGCCTGAGGGGAGGATGGGTCCTTCTGAGAACAGGGCTCTGAACTCAACACAAGGGGCAGGACAGGACCCATGGACGTGCTGCGCCACTTCCTTGCCATGTGACTCTGTGCAAGCAACCTGCCTGGCCTCTGAGTCTCAGTTCCTTCATCTGGAAAACAGGCTCCAAAGTTCTCCTTGGCAAATTGGAAAAGGTACAGCTGTCATTTACAAATGTTGGCTCAGTAACATGCCCAAGGTCACCAGGCTAACTCATGTCAGCGCCAGGCCTGGCCCCTGAGCCCCAGAGCAGGCAGACAGGGAGAAGGAAGCTGGTGGCTTATTAGGATGAGACATCTACTTCAACATAGAGGAGGATGAAGGCCCTGAGCTTTTAAGACATAATCCCTTGGGTTCACATCGCTGGTCTGTCCTTTTTTTTTGGCCTTAATTTTCCCATCTGTAAAATGGAGCTGATAATCACATCTTTCTCATAGGACCGGTGTGAAAGGTAATTTTTTTTGAGATAGGGTTTTGCTTTGTAGTTCAGGCTGACACTCAGCTCATGTAGCCCAGGCAAGCCTGGAACTCAGCAATCCTCCTGTCTCTGCCTCCTGAGTGCTGGGATTACAGGCGTTAGCCACCATGCCCAGCACTGTGGTATGAGGTATTGATGGCTGGTGGGCGTGAGTCGCCATGCCCAGCATTGTATGTGGTTACCAGGATTGAACTCAGGGACTTGCGCTTGCGAGTCAGGCTCTGGAACCACTGAGCTAAATCTCCAGCCCAAAAGGTAATGTTTTAATGCGTTCAAAGACCTTTAGATACAGTAATTCTTAGGAAATGTTAGCTGCTCTGTGATGTCACTGAGCCTCAGTTTCCTCATTTGGAGAATGGGGATGGAGATAAAAGATGTTGGGGATATTAAGTGGGACAGTGGGGACAAAATACAGAGCCAAGTTCCTGGTACACAGTGGGTAGCAGTAATGAGTTCCCTAGAGATTGTGTCTGAGTCATTTCTGTGCCTCCAGGGCCATCGGAGGCCTGGGAGCATTTGCAGTGAACTGAATGGACACCTTCTGAGCCCCTCTCTGGTGCCAGGAAGAATGGTGGGTGAGGGTGAGGATACACCGAGGCCTGGAAGGTGCCTGCTGAGCAGGACCAGCCTCTCACCTGACCAACCCCCCCCCAGTCCAACCCTGGTAGGAACCCTGTGGAATGACTGTTTCCCTCGGGCAGGGGTCTGAGCATGTCTCCCAGTGTGCTAGGCTCTTTGTGTCATTTAATCTCCCATAGATTCTGCCAGGGAGATAGGAACCTGGTGGCAGAGAGGCCAGGGAGTTCTCCAAGTCCCACTGCGAGCAAGAGGCAGGGTCTGGATGTCAGGGCTTCAAGAGACCCCCAGGAGGAGTAGCCACCACCTGCCGTAGCCCTCACTCCCTCCCAGGCTCACGGAGCCTCCTCATGCTCCACAAAACTGCCCAGAGCTCAGGCAGACTCCTGCCTGTCTGGACCCAGGCTGGTGAGCGGCAGGTGCCACCCCTCCCAGGCCCCCCTACCAGCCCAGCTGCAGCCCTGGTGTGGCCTGGTAGCTGCTGGAGACAGGGGGACAGAGTACCGGGGAGGCGGGCTCATCCTGTCAGCACGGCTCATGCCCCTTCTCTGTCTGCCTTCTTGGCCACTCTGGGACGTGGAGCTCGCTGGGGAAACTAAGGCAGAATGGAGGGAGCTTGCTCCAGGTCATCCCACGTGCTCCTGAGCAGACTGCGAACCCAAGTCAGCTCGCACAGCCCGGGCTGTTCATGCACTCATTCGCTCCCTCACTGTTCATTATATGTCCCTCCACTGTCTTCGCCCCAGCAGGCAGCTTCATCTTGCCCCTTCCTCTGGCTGCACTTGAGGGACTTTCTTTTTTTTTTTTTTGAGACAGGGTCTCGCATTGTAGTTCAGGCTGGCCCTCAGCTCACTTTGTTGCCCAGGCAAGCCTCGAACTCAGCAATCCTCCTGCCTCTGCCTCCTGAGTGCTGGGATTACAGGCGTGAGCCACCATGCCCAACATTTGTGGTATGTGGTGTTGATTGTTGGTGGGCATGAATCACCACACCAGCATTGTATGTGGTTACCGGGGATTGAACTCAGGACCTTGTGCTTGCGAGGCAGACGCCGGAACCACTGAGCTAAATCTCCGGCCCCTTGAGGGACATTTTTGACTCTTTCTCCTCCCTCCTCCCATCCCCATCTGCCCCACTTGCAAACTACGTTTGAAGTTCACTTCAACTCCACCTCTTCTCACGCACTGTCAGCTGTGTGCTGCCCAGAGAGGAGAGGCGTCTGCCTCCCAGTAGGCTCCCAGGGCCGGTCTGGCCCCAGAATCCCTTCTTTATCCAGAGGAGACTTGACAAAAAGCAAACCACATGGGTTCCTCTGCAAGGAATCCCTTGCTGGCACTCACAGCAAGGGTCGGGGTCTTGCCAGGAGCCTGCACAGCCCTCACCTCCCTGCTCTGCTGAAAGCAGACAGACATCCACAGTCCCGCCCGCAGCGGGGCCCTTAAATTGGCTTCTTCCCTTTCTAGAATGCTCTTTCCCCAGATCTCCGCCTGGCTGGGTGTTTCTCCTAGAAGGCTTTCCTCACATTCCAGCTCCTCTGAGCTCTGATCCCCAGTCAGGTCCATCTTGGGTCCCAGCTCTGTTGCTGCTTACTCACGTTCTGTGGCTCCTGTCAGCTCCTGGCATGATATTTTACAAAGTCTCTGTTGAGGATGTGTCTCCCCCAAAGCTGTGAGCCCCACCAAGGCAAACTCTGCCTGTTGCCCCCCTGCATTTAAGGGGCTCCTGCTGGGCAGGGGGTACTGCACGTGGCCCAGAGCAAGTCTGAGAACTGTCCCTTTGGGTTTGCAGTCAGTGGGTTGTAGGAGCCCCAGGGCGCTTCCTGTCTGAGGGTGTGTGGGAAGTCCTGAGGGCCGTGACATGTCAACTGACCTGGAGGGACGAGAGCCAACAGGTGTGGGGACTTGGGTGAGGGCCACAGGGTGGGACAGGTTTCAGTGGGGGCTGTGCCAGTGTTGGAGGATGGAGCCCAGGGTGCCTTTCCTGGAGAAGAGCTTTCTGTGGGACATTCCCAGTCGGGTAGGGAGGGACAAAGGGTCCAGCTAGCCTGAGGACTGCCGTGGGGTCCTTACAGGATGTGCTGGTGAAGGTGATTTGGGCCAGATGGAAGAGAAGGATCTGGAAAGCCACGCGGAGGAGCCAGTGCGTCACCATCACAGAGAGCAGAGCCTGCACAGGCATCTGAACAGAGGGGGGTGCGGTCAGACTAGGGTTTTAGAAGGAATCTTTGAGTGCTGTTGCCAGAGGGGCAGGAAACTAGGGCCAGGCTGGTTCCTGGAAGTATAAGAGGGTGTGGCTGGGCAGGTGAGGTAGGAAGTGAGGTGAAGGAGTCCTGAGGGCTGTGGCTGAACCCTGCATTCTGAGCTGAAAGGAAAGTTGTCCAGAAGGCACAGGTATCAGACAAGTGGTCAGAGAGGGACACTGAGTGACCAGGGCAGCGGACAGAGTCCTAGTCTTGAAGGCTGGGCGCATAAGGCTGAGGGAGGCTGAGGAGGGAGCCTGGTGACACAGGCCTAGTGAGGCCAGCTCCAGAGTACCGTGAGCACAGTCCCTTCCCAGCCTGGAACCTTCCACCTGCCAGGACCCGCCTCTGGCTCCCGGAGGCCTCTGCTGGGGTGGATGACTCATCGTTTTCTCTGCATCCCGCATGCTGGGGCTGAGGAGCTGCTCAAGGAGACACAGGCCCTTCCTTCGCAGACCAGCCCTGACTGCATGCTGGCCCTGACTGCGTGTTAGTTGGGGTGGCTAAGGCACATGGGCCTCAGGCCTGGCCTCAGGACATCCTGCAGAGTTGTCTGTGGGAGCTACCGCTTCCACAGTGGACCCAGGACTAGCCACTGCTTCATCTGAGAGGCTGTTTATGACTCCATTCTACAGGTTGGCAAACCAAGGCATAGCCTCTGCTGGGTAACCACTACGAACTACAGTTTCTTCACTGGAAAAATAGGTCTGAGGATTGTCCCTCCCCTACAGGAAAAACTAAAGGAAAGACTTGTGTGACGTGCATAGGTGGTGGGATTGTTATTCTCATTGGGTCTGTCCCAAAATAGGGGCTCTGGGCTGGACAGAGCAGCCACAGGGAAGGCCAGAGGGCAACATGGTGGACAGACCTGCATATGGAGCCCGGCTCCACCTCCTGCTGTGTGGCTCTCCACAGTGGCTGTTCTGACCCCTGGCCCTTCTGTGTACGTGGGAGATAAGTCTATACTCCATGGGGCATAAAGCCAGGGCTGCCAGGCAGGCTAGAGTAGGGGCTGCTGTTCCATCTCTGATACCCTAAATGCCAAAGCCACCACCCTGCATGTGCGGAGAGCCGTAGGGAAGGTGGAGGCACAGGCTAAATCCAGTATCTGCTGTTTACTGCTGTGCAGTCTAGGGCAAGGCACTTCTTCTTTCTGAACCTCAGTTTCCTCATCTCTAAAATGGGGTGATAGTAGCTATAGACTCTGCTCCCCCACCAGGTATACTGTAGTTTGTGGTATAGAAGCAGCCATCCTATAAGCCCTTGGGAAAGGGGAACTATAATCAGGATTCTGATTTGGATGGAACCATAACCTGGCATCTGGGTGTCTTGCTTTGAGTCAGTGCTCTTTCGGGGCTGGGCCTGGAACTGAGCTCCACAGTCACTCCTGGGATGACCATGAGACCTGTCCCTCTAAGCCACAGCCCCCCTCCTGTAAAACGGGCCTGATGTCCCCCTATGTCATGGGGCTGCCGTGGGCGGTGCGCAGACAGAGACAGGAGGTGTTCTTTGCTGTGCATATGGTGTGGCCTGTGGCAGGGGGACCTTGGGATAGGAAGTTGAGAGGAGGGGACATGGGGTCGAGTTGTAGAAGGACAGTGGTGAGAGGTGGGAGAGGGTGAAGGGAGATGGGGGGCTCAGCTATCTGTCTCCTGGACAGATCTGGTCGTGCTGCACGAAGCCAGGGCAGGGGGAAGGCCTGAAGCTCTCAGGGGTGTGTGGTAAGGGGACAGTAAGCTGCATGGAGTCCAGGCTGCCTATGGGATTTAGGAGCAGGTGTGTTCCCTGGGGTCCAGAGTCTTGGGTTCAAATCCTAGGTCAACAGTCTCAAGCATATCTTGCCTTCTTTGACCCTCCACTTCTACATCTGTAAAACTGGCAAAATGATACCAGTTCCCTCTTAGGATTGTTGTGAGGACGCTTTAGAGTAGATGAAATAGTGAATGCCTCTACAGAGCAAAAACAGTGACAGCTATGACGTAGCCCATGTTTGCCAGAGGCTATAAAGTTTCGGACCCTGAGCTGAACATCCCCTGTGTTCCATGACTGGCCCAGTGTCCTGGCCTTACCGTCCACACGGGGTGATAAGACTCAGGGAGGTGAAGTCCTGTGCCTGAGGTTATAGCTGGTAGGAGTCCGAGCAGGGACTGGAGCTCACACAGTGGAGAAGCGTGGTGCCCCCTCAGCCCCCGCACGCCCTCCAATGGCCAGGTCAAACCCAGGGTCCCCTGTGCTCATGCAGGTTGTGCTGATGGCTTTTCTCAGGCAGGGCAGGGCTGTGTCACCCGGGGCAGGCAGCCTAGGCACCTACAAGACCTACTACTGGGTGTGGCCCTCAGGTCACAGTGGGACTGCATGGAGGCAGAGAGTGGCAGGGGACAGCTAGCCATGCCATGTCAGCTGAGGGGAGAGGCTGGTGCCAGCTCGTATGAGACAGGTCCCCACCCTGGATGGGTGGAACTGAGATGGGGCGCAGTCTGGGAGGAGCACATGGTCTGGGAAGTAGGAGGACTCAGCATGAGGAGACAGGGCTGCAGAGGCTGGAGTGGGAGGACTCTGATGAGCAAGTGAGCCCAGAGCTGGAGGAGAAGGGACAGGGCCTCCCAAGAGGGCAGGGGGCCCAGGATGAGGAATAATTGTGATTATTAATGTCAAGTTCACAAGTGCAGCAGGTCTGGGAGGGTTTGCTTTAAAGGAGATAGATGCGTGCGGTTTAGAGCAAAACCAGCAGAGCAGCAGTCTCTGGCTGGTGAGAGGTACCCTGCTCCCATACCTAGTCTCCCACCCCACGGGCATCCATCCCTCTGTGTGCTCTCTGTGACCTCCTTGGCTTTGGGCCCGGGCTGCCTCAGTTTGGATCCTGAATCAGTTTGCTTGCTGTGTGACTTGAGCGATTCTCTTAGCTTCTCTGTGCTAGTTTCTACACCTGAAAAGTAGGGGCAATTGCTTTAAAGGAATCTTTAAATCTTTAAAGGAACTTGCTTCACTGGAGAGCTGTTTCAGAGGTCACCGTGGCTGAGGGGTGCAAGGACCCTGACCTCTGCCCTGCTACTGCCACTGGTGTTAGAGCTGTTACTCCACATATGTAGGTACGCTATGCTTGTGATTTAACACCCAGCTCCTCTTGCAGGTCGCGAAACTCAGTTTTCATGGCTTCTTCTTTTGGAGAAGGGTCAGAGGTCAGTTTGAGGTCACCCAGTGGTGACCCAGGCCTCGAGACAGGCCTCTGGGTTCTGTATGCAGGCCAGGTTGAGACTATCCACTGCTTCCTCCAGGGATCATGGTGTCAGGACAGGTTCCCTGTTGCCTTGTTAGGTACACAAGGTGGTGATGGGGACTGGAGTGAAGAGGAGGCTCCAGGAAGAGCCCTTGGCCAGACCCAGAAGATGGGGCCCAAGGCCTTTTGCCACTCTCAGCTCTGCTGTTTTTGGTCGGGGCGCCCAGCTACAATCCTCGGTTCTCCTCTCTGCAAGGGGTTCCAGGCCGCTGTGAGGACCGAAGACAGGGCCCGGGATGGGGTGAGGGTGGGGGGTTGGGAGCTGGGATTGTGCATCAGGGATCCCAGCTGCAGACCCCTGCCTGTGGGAATGGAGACCCCACCCAGCTTGGAAGGTGTTTAGGTAAACCTGAGAGGAACCCAGCAGTTGGTTGAATCTTGACTGGCCTGCTTAGTAGTTGAGTGACCATAGAGATCTTGGTTTACCTTTTTGGGTCTCCGTCTCCTCCGTGAAATGAACACAGCAGTTCAACCTGCTGTGCACAGATGTTGGGCGCAGGTCAAAGACCTGGCTCAGGGCTCTGTGCACCGGGTCAAGACCCTGATTATTTTAAGGAACTCACACTGACCTGAAGAGCCACAGTGAGCAGTGACACAATTTTGTGCACACGTTCGCTGCTTTGTGGCACCTGCTGTGGACCAGGTCCTGCCTGTCACTCCACAGGAATTTGCAGGGCGTCTTCTGGTGCCAGGAGTTGTGCCCTGGCAGCCCCTTAGAGTATGGAGTCCCAAATGAGGGCTCAGCATGCAGCTCCAGACCCAGTGGGCTGTGCAGCCCTGTCCTGCTGTGCTAGGCCTGCTGAGCTCCAGGGGCAACTTCTGCTCCGAGTCCCCAGGGTGAGCCCTGCTGGCCCTTATGTGTTTCTGCCTAGCCCCACTTTACCCGGGGAAGCAGAATTCCACAGTGAGGGCGGTGTGGTGGCTTTCCTGTCACTCACCCCTGGGCTCGGTTCTTGTCACCTCCTCCCTACCTTAGCACTCCTTGTCCTTTTCCCTCCCTCTTTACACTGTGGCCAAAGCTCTGTTGAAAGTGTGAACCCCAGAGGCTCTGGGCCCACCCTTAACAAACAAACAATAAACATGAGGTGCCTTTGTTCCTCTTCTTCCCAAACCCTCCCATGGCTTCTGTCTTTCTTGGGGCAAAAGTCACTGGGCCACACAAACCCCAGCACTGGCCCCCTCTCCACCTTGGTCCCTGCTCACTCTTCATCTGTCACAGCAACCTCCTGACTACTCCACAGAGCCTCAGTGGGCTCTGCAAGTGTCACCTCCTCAGGGAGGCCCTTCCTGACTGCCTTTTCAACATGCCTGTGTTAGCTGGGTGCGATGGCACATGGCTGTAATCCCAGCACTCTGGAAGGCTGAGGCAGGAGGATCGAAACTTCCAGCTCAGCCCAGCCCAGGTAATCTAGCAATTTAGCAAGGCCCTGTCTCAAAATAAACATTTTAAAATAGGCTGGGCATGGTGGTGCAAGCCTGTAATCCCAGAACTCAGGAGATCGGGGCAGGAGGATTGCTATGAGTTCAAGGGCAGTTTGGGCAACTAGTGAGGTCACAGGGAATTACATAGGGTGACCCTTTCTCAACAAACAACGGACAAACACATTTTAGAAAAAAGAAAAGAAAGCCAAGACACAGGCTCCAGATATAGCTCAGTTTTAAGGTGCTGGGTTTTAACCTCAGTACAAAAGGAGTAAAAACAACAACAACAAAAACCCCAAACCTCTGTGTCCCTGTCACTTACAAGCCCCTTGCTGTCACTTTGGAGCCTTAGTTACCCCTGACAGATGTGAGCACAGGTCTCTGTCCTGATCACTGCTGTGCTCCTGGTTAGATGACCGCCTGAAGTCTTTTCGTGCTTCTTTATGCCTCAGTTTCTCTTCTGCAGAATGGAGGAGCAGAGCTGTTGTGGGTCGCCATGAAGAGGTGAACTTGGTGACCAGGTCCCATGCTGCAGGGGCTTGTGGCCCTATTGAGCACTGTCTGATCTGCCTAGGGCCTGGAGGAGGAAGGGAGCCAGGGCTGCTCCTGGAAGGCTTACTCTGAGCCACACCGGGCAGCCCCAGGTGGAGGGGACGTAGGCTGGCCTGAAGGAGGCCCAGGGCGGGGGAGAGATGGCCGTGTGATCTGCAGCATAATTCAAGAAAGCTAGATCTCAAGTGTCATAGAAGAGGGGACATGTGGGGAGGGAGCTGAGACCGGTCCAGTGTGTGCAGGGCGGAGGCTGGAGCCTGAGGCCCAGGGTAGCTTTAGGCTCTCGGGGGTCCAGTGCAGGTTGGAGCCGAGTCTATAGGATCAAGAGGGGAGGGCTGACAGAGTGATGCTATTCTCCATTTATTTACTCCGCCACTTGGAGAAGGCCTCCTGGATACAGTCCCGAGTGCCACAGGTGTGGCTTCTACTCTGAAAGAGTTTGGGGCACAGTGCAGGAGATTGATGCTCTGTGGCATGGTTTTGCCAGTGATGGTAATGATGGTGATTGGCGGCAGTAGGGGTAACATTAAGAATGCTGCTGGTGGTGGTGGTGAAAGTGATGTTGGTGGCGATGGTGATCACAGTGGTGGTGGTGTGGTGATCACAGCAGAGGTAGTAGTGACGATGACAATCACGTGATGGTGATCATAGTGGCAGTGGTGATGACCGGTGGTTGTGGTGACTGGTGGTGGGAATGTTGGGTGGTGATGATGGTGGGGGTGGGGTGGGGGTGATGTCGGTGCTAGTGGTGACCGATGATGGCAGTGGTGTTGGCAGCAATGGTGGTAGTGATGATGACGTAATGACGTCAGTGGTGGCAATGGGGGTGTGATGGTGGTGATGATGGTAGCCTGTCAGATCACACTTAGCAAGTCTCATTGGGTGCTGGTCTGTCTTTAGTGCTTCCTGTGTGTGTGCACATTGGGCTCCCACAACAAGTCCCTGAGATCTTATGCAACTTGCCCAAGACCCCCCCACGAGTGAAGGGCGGCACCCAAATGAGAGCTCTGGCTAGCTGACCGTCACCTATGGCCACTTCCACTTCCAGCAAGTAGCTCACTGCCTCTGTCACCGGCGGGTCCTTTGTTGCCACCTCAAGCAGTACAGGGCCCAACATGAGGGAAAGTTCAAGCAAGCAAGGTTTGAACAAGCTGGGCCAAGTAGTGCCCTGGTCCCTTGGCATTCACCGTCTCTTCTGAGAGAGAGAGAGAGAAAGAGAGAGAGAGAGAGAGACTCTGAGAGGGAGAGCGCCATTCTTCCAGAAAGGTGCGGAACTGCCACCCTTGCTGTGGCAGCTGATGTTTCCAGGGGGAGATCCCACTCCATCACTAGGGAGACAGACAAGAAGGTTGTGCTTATGACCCTGAGCTGGGACCTGGTTGGGAGTGGGCAGCGGAGGCTGGCATCTCTGGGTGGTCACACTGCACCCCTTGCCATTGCCCGGGTCCACAGGCCCCAGGAAAGGCTGCTGCCCACTCATTGCTGACTCCCACGCCTCTCAGGAAGAGAGGGAGGCAGGACCGAGGCATCCACAAACCCAGCTGATCCCATGCCAGTGAGGAAAGAACACAGCCACGGCTGAGGACAGAATGCTAGAACACAAATGCTGCTTTTTACTTCCTGTGCGGCCCATGGCCCGCTGCGTCCTGACTCTGGGCCTTGTTCCGATACCTGCAAGCGTTTGCTTACTGGTAGGCTGTCTGCTCAGAGGGTCAAGGGAAAATCCAAGTTCCAGGAGAACTGGTGTGCCACGGGGCGGGCACAGCACAGCAAGCAGAGTGGCAGCCAATCTGCCAGGCGCTGGGGACAATGCGGAGAAAAATAAGGCAGAATGAGGGTGTTGGGGGTGGGGCTGTTGGAACTTTGAACATGGTGTCACTGAGGGACTCAGTGAGGGGTGACTTTAATTTCTCCTTTTTGCACAACACTGGGGATTGCACCTGGGCTCTGACATGTGATGGGCAAATGCTCTGTCCCTGAGCTCCGCACCCAGCCCTGAGCAAATGACATCTTGGACTGCACCTTGAAGGAGGTGGGGGAGCAAGGAGTGCCGGTGTCTGGCGGGAAGGGGAAGGGGTTCTGGGGAGAGGAGGTACTGAGGCAGAGGCCCTGAGGCAGGGGACATACATCTAGAACAGTGACCCCAGCACCTGTCACCACTTGCATTTGGGATTCAAGATGCAGCATTTTACCCTTCCGTATCTTTGGCCTCAGAATAAAGGGGTGTATGATTTCCCAGCCCATCCCTAGGTAACCCTGGGGTTGCGGCCTTGCCACTTATTTCTTCAGCTTGCAGACTGGGTCTTATGACCCATGGTGACTCAGGACAGGACACACTGCCACCCCGACCCCTCGCCCTGAGCGGCTGTCTTTTACCTGGCTATAGGTTCCAGTCCTGGGTCTTGTGTGATCTTAGGCAGAAGGTCCTGGGAGTGACAGTGTCTCCTCTGGAGAATGAAGACGGGAAGCTACGGATCAGAGTAGCCACAGCACTTACAGGAAGTGTGTCTGGGAGCCCAGCCCTGAACCCAGCTGCAAGAACCACTCAGTGAATGCTTAAAAGCAGCACCTGACATTCTGGTATGGCTTTGAGTCCTTTTCATAGTTATTGGCAGTTTGTCCTGTCACTTGGGTGAACCCTGAGAGAAAGAGAGGAAAAGATAACATCCCCATCTTACAAAGGGGGCAAACTGAGGCCACAGAAGGGTAAGTGACTTGTCCAGGGTCCCAGTGAAGCAGAACCCGTGGAGGTCTTCTGGTTCAGGGACCAGGGAGTGGAGGGTGAGTGGAGGATTCCCGTGTGTGGGTGGAGTCTGAGCAGGTTCCTGGAGAGTGGGGAGAGGTGCCTCTTGTGATTGTCCATTGCCTGTCGGTCCTTCTGGCGTCTGGCCCTACTGGGCAGGGCGGGCTTGGTCTCTGGACACTTCTCTCGCAGCCCCACCCCGATGCCTGTCCCCTGACAGCTTTTCTGAGCTGCAGGACCGCCCTGGGAGGGGCTGTGCAGAGGAATACGCTCAGGTTCAGAGAGAGGCTTCGTGGCCTGGCAGCCACAGGCCACTACGCCAGGATTCAGCCTCAGAGAGCAGGTGGTTACAGCCAGACAGGTGCTCACAGGCAGGCCTTGCAGGGGACTCCTCTTCCCTTGGGCCTTCCTACCCATAATCACTTGGCTTCCCAGCCTTGGTAGAAGGCCCTACCCACCAGTCTCTGCTGCAGCCTCAGCTTTTATCTCATGAGGCGTCTTACCCCAGGTTCCTACCCCACTCTGCATTACCCTTCCATGGGGCACCAGACTGCTGAGCACTTGGCCTGAGAGGACAGGGAGCCCACTTCTGTTCACATCTGGAGGTCCTAGGCATCCTTTCCCAGTGCAAGTAAGGTTTAGGTCACTAGACCCAATTCACAGATGAAGAAACTGAGGCTCAAAGAGGGAAGACTGACTGCAAGGCAGAGCTTGGACTCTGAAGTTCATGCTTTCTGTTTCTGTAGCCATCTGCCTCCAATTTCTTCACCTGCAAAAATAGATCAGAGTCAGACAATCTCAGAGTGCAGTGAAGAGAGCATAGCTGCCGCCTTCACTCCCCAGCGAAGGACCAGGGGCATTACTTCATCTTCTGGTGCCTCAGCTTCCTCATCCAATGTGGGGCCTGAGAGCAGTATCCGGCCTGGAGCTGCAGAGATGTTTGGTGCACAACAGAGTGCCCAGAGACGGTGGGGTGTTGTTGAGCGTTATTTCAGTTGCTCTATCCCTGTTCACTTCCCTTGTGGGCTTTTGCTCTTCCTGGGGTGTGGCTGGGTGGCCCAGTCTGGTCAGGGACTTGTGTGGATAGCTCCTGGGCACAGAAAGCCATCTAGGGAGCCACAGTGGTAGCGGTGAGTGGTAGGTAGCCGTGAATGTGAAGCCAGTTCAGGCTGCACCCGGCAGCCAAGGGTGTCTTTGTCCCCTTTGTCTCCTCTTGTGAAAATTAGCAATTACCTTTCCTGCTCCTGCAGGCTCGGCCTTTCCTGGGAGGATTGCTCCAGAGCAGCCACTGAGCAGAAGCCGCCTGGCTAATTAGGAGATGGCCACCAGGGACGAGCCCAGGGCTTCCTGGCCGGAATTGGGGCCACAAGTGCCCAGGGGCTGGTGCCAGCTCAGCAGGGAGATCAGGCAATGGCCCCGGCTCCAGAACATCATGGCTCTTCTATCATGGGGTTTCAGTCCAGGCTCAAGGGCTTTGGGGTTGTGACCTTAGATAAGTCACTTTGCCTCTTTGGGCAAGTTTCCTCATCTTTAATGTCAATAAATAAATGGTGCCCATAACCAGAAGATATCACTACTGCTGTTGTCACTACTGTCACTGCCTTGCGGCTGTGCTGGCTTAGGTGAGGAAATACGAGGAAGCCCTGGGGACCCCACGTCCCATGTTATCGAGACAAGTAGCACAAGCTCAGCAAGGCCTGAGAGAGGCTTGATTTTCCCATCTGAGCCCCCTTTTTGCTCTCTATGGAATGGAGAAATTGAGGTGCTCTGTGGCCATATGCCTAGGATGGGGCCTGACTCAGTGCTCAGGAAAGGTGAGGGTTCTTCCTCCATCTTCCCCATCCTCAGGAGTCCCAGGGCAGCAGCCACTCCTGCAGGGCCACCACCCTGCAGCTTGGGACGGTCGGGGAGGGTGGTTGGTCCTGATTGGACAGAGGGGATCCCTGCATCTACAGGGGTGTGAGGTTGCTGCATGAGCAAAGGGGTACAGATGGGCAGGGGCCACTGAGGCCATGCCCAGGAGACAGGCACAACTTGGGCCTGTGGAGGGTGAGGTAGGCAGAGATTTGGGAGATGGGGTGTCCTCTGCAGCTGGGGTGCACAGAGCCACATCACACTAATACCCTGCAAACCACCCTGGGTTTTTCTGGGCACTGGGGAGCCAAGGAGGGTTCCTTGGAGATGGCATTGACCTCCTAGTCAAGGAGGTGGAGATAGGACTGAAACCTGATGGGCTGGAAGCCACCACCAGGCCTGGCCAACTCTTTCCCTGGATCCTCACTTTGTTCGTGTGTCCAGCAAGTGGCTGCAGACCTCCTCTGTACGTGACCAGCAAAAACAAAGTGCTTCTGACAGCCTGCTGCTGTCCCCCTGTAATATCCACTGAGGGAGAAACGGAGGGCCAGAGTGAAGAGATGACACCCCGGCCCCCAGCTGGGCAGGCTGGGGCGTGGCCTGTCCCCAGCCAGGTCCCCAGGGCCCAGTTAATCCCCTTAGGGCCCAGCAGCGCAATTAGTGCCTGCGCTGGGCGCGCCGCACCTGTCCCGGCCCTGGCCCGGGCCCTGTCTCCGCCCCGCAGGGCGGTGCCGCCCGCCGATTCTCGGGCCCCTCCGCTCTACGGGCGGATGCTGCCGGGACTGCGCCAATAGGAAGAAGGACTCCGGCTCATTTCGTCAGGGAAGCTGGGAGCAGATAAAGCCAGCCAGAGAAGTGTTCCGGCAGGGTTTTTCCAGGCCGGCTGGGCCACCCGCGGAGACCGGAGTCCCGCCTTTGCCGCCTCCCTCTCCCGCTCCCGGTCCCTGGCGATGGTGTCAGGGCTGCCGAGGCCTGGGCGCGGGTCTGGCTCGAGCAAGAGAGGAGGAGGAGAAGGAGGAAAAAAGGTTCTGGAGATGGTGACAAAGGTCTGAGTGTGGGCCGCGGGAGCAGTCTGTTTCCAGGCAACTGCGCTACCCTGGGCTCCCTGCGGCGGCGGACACATCCGTCATGCCGCTGCTCTGCTCGGTGAGGGAGCGGCCGCCCAGCAGCCCAGGCACACGTCCCGGTGGCAGTGGCCGGGGAGTTCCAGTCTGCAGAGGACGCGAGGCCTTCCTGCAGGGCCTGGCTTAGAAAGCCTGGTGATGGCTCCTGCTGGCCGAGCACCTGTCTCAGGCCTGGTGCATGTAGGGCAGAGCTCCAACCTATTGATCTATCTGTCCTTTCATCCATCCACCTGAGAGAGCAGCTTAATGGGTAGGCTCTGGATAACAGGGTCGAGGCCTCAGTCTCTCATGTACTTGGCTGTTTGGTCTTAGGTGTGTTATTCTACCTTGCCAGACCTCAGTTTCTTCATCTGTGAAATGGACACAGAAGTTTTCATTTTTGTAGGTTTGTTATGGGATTGATGGCTTATAGGAGCCAGGTGTGGTGACACACATCTAATCCCAGCATTCAGAAAGCTGAGGCAGGAGGATTATGGTAAATTCAAGGCCAGCCTAACCTACATAGCAAGACCTTGTCTCAGACAAACAAACAAAATAGCCTATAACTAATGCCTGAGATACAGTGCCTGGCACATGGTGATGCTCAATTAATATTATTGTTTCTATTTCCTTATTAATTGTGCAGAGAGGATGGGTGGTGGGAAGTTTACCTTCTCTTGCTGTAAGTGGGTTCCATATTCTACACTTTTTTTTTTTTTTGAGACAGGGTCTTGCTTTGTAGTTCAGGTTGGTCCTAAGCTCACTATGGCAAGCCTTGAACTCAGCAATCCTCCTGCCTCTGCCTCCCAAGTGCTGGGATTATGGGCTTGAGTCACCAAGCCCGGCAATATTCCCCACTTTTAATGACTGATTACAGCTAAGTTGCTCTATCCTCTGAGCCTCAGTTTCCTCTTGATTAAATCAGGGAGGTATTTAATAGATACCTCTCTGCCCTGGCTGGTTTAGATTCGGGGCCCTGCCTCTAGTTGGATCAGTGGTACCATGTGCTAGGCCCCACCCTGGCAGCACTCAGGACCCAGAATGCTCGTTATTCAGCAGAGCGCAACCGGCACTCACTGGTGCCTTGTTGGGGCAGGGAGAGTAGGCCTGCCAGGCTATGCCCTCACCAGCCCCCACCTGCCTGCTCTCAGGCCACTCGGCTCTGCAGGACTGCCCTGTTCTCTGCCCCTAGTTAACCTGCCCAGTAATTCTGATTGCTCCAGTCTCTGCCCTTGGGGCTGCATAGCCCTGTACCCTCACCCTTTCTTCTGTCTCCTTTGTGGAAACAACCTCTGTGGGTGCCCTGTAGCAAGAGGAGGAGGAGGTGGCGGCCCAAGTGCCAGGGAGCTGGGCACACGGCCGGCCTTTGTCTGGGCTGGGCAGCCAAGGGAGGCTCAGTCCCCTGGGGTAGGTCATGCTGCCTGCCTGCTGGCGGCTCTGGAAGGCCGCGTAGGCGGCAGGTCCTGGGCAGGCCTGGACTGGCAGTGGCCCCAAAATGGCCTTGCCCACTCAGGCAAGAGGGAGGCTTGTATCTGGGAGCAGAGAGGGCTCCCACTGCCACTCCCTATGGCAGCCAGCCTGGGAGACAGTGTCCTTTTGGGATCCATTACAGATACATCTCAGCTCCTACTGTGTGCCAAGAGCAGTGGCAGCCTTCAGAACCAGGCCACACAGTCTAGTGCAAAGGCCTGGCAGCTCGCTCCAGCCTTTGACAGCAAGGGGACCCAGGCAAACTGCCCCACCTCACTAGGCCTCCATTTGCTGGTCTGCAGAACAAACCTAGCCACAGGCCTTGTTCAAGTGCAGAGAGCCCTGCAGGGAACAAAGAAGGCTCCCAGGGCTGCTGCTGCCGCCAGTGTCCTTGACTCTGCCCTTGAAAACGGCTGGTTCCTACTGTGTGTCAGATCCCTGCCCCTGAGAGAATGTACTTCAAGAACTATCTCCTGAGCATCTACTATGTGCCAGTATCTTGAGCTGGGCATTCAGGATACCCAGTAGGAAGTCCTGGGGCCAAGAAGGGAGGCAGGCATTGTATGAGGTCCTACTATGTGCCAGGGTCATTGCTGAGTGCTGGAATCCAGAGTGGGCCACACACAGAAATCTAAACCCCAGGTGGAGGGGGCCCAGAGTGCCAGGCCATGGTGGGGGATCAGGGAGGCTTCTTGGGGGATGTGACCTGGATCTTGGCACTGGGCTCCTTGCTCAGCAGTTCCTCTATGAAACAGCTCTGTAATGGCCTGGCCCTGCCTTGGTTTCCAGAATTCCAGGACTGCCCAAGGAGGAATGTATACTTCTGCCCGCAGTCAGCTGGCCTGCCCTCAGCCCCACTCTCAGACTTCTCCCCTGCACCGACTCAGCCCTGCTCAGTCTGGTCCAGGTAGCAGTGGCTGCCCTGGCCTGCCTGCTCCCTCCCATCTCTCCAGGCCTCTCTGGCAGCCAGAGCAGTCCTCTGAAACATAAATCACACAACATCAGTGCCTAGCCTAAAACCCTTCAGTGGCTCCCTAGGGGCTCTTAGGACAAAGACCAGACTCCATACCACAGGCTGCAAGGCCCGGTCAGTCCCAGCATGTTGGTCCTCCAGCCTCAGCGGGCAGAGGAGGGAGCTGTGACCAGGCCAGAGCCTCCACCTGTCTGTGCAACCTCTTGAGGGTTGAATCAAGTGCAGATGGTGCCCCCCAGGCTGTAGGGGATGGAGGGTGAGTAGCGCAGGAAAGTAGGGCGGTGTGATCTCAGCACACCGCCCCTCTAGCTCCATGCCTCAGTTTCTCCCTTGGTAAACCAAGGAGACTGCTTGGGTGATGCCCCCAGTAGTGACCCTGAGAGTGCTGGGGTCGTCTGGGCTTTTGCACACACCTGTGGCTGCCTTCCCCGCACAGTGGGCCAGAAGAGGCCAGAACATCAGGGGTAGGTCACTGTGTGCACCTCAGCAGCTCTCTTGGCCCTCTCTGCGTGAGCCAAGCCCCTGTGTCCCGCCGGTGAGCGGCAACAGCCGCGATCAAGGGCAGTAACACAGGCGACCCTGCATGGTAGGTCACAGAAAGTCAGCAAGCTGGGGTCGTAATCCCCGGGGATTTACATCTTTGGGAATCTACATTTTGTTATTTTTAATTTTGTATTTTACAGTTAGGGCACATTCACATTATTCAAAATGTGAAAGTTTGAAAACGTTGAATAAAAATCTCCTCACCTCTTTTCTTTTTCCCAGACATTCAGCTCCTTCTCTGAAGGTGCCACTGTGACCAGCTTGTCTGTCCTTCCAGATATATTTGATGCCTATATAAGCAAATTCAAGAGCTAGAACTGGTCCCCTCCCCTGGCTCCTCCCCCAGGCTGCACCTCACCAACCTCTCCCTGCTGGAGCGCTGGGCAGCCCAGCGTTCCAGGCTGTCATTGCCCTGACTTCCCCAAAGTAGGTCCCGGATCCTGTTTTCAGGGGCTCTCAGTGTAAGTAGTATGTAGAGACAAGGACGCATGGAGAAAGTTCTAAGTAGCCACATTGAACACCAGGCAAGAGATGAGGAGGGCTGGTGCTGCCACTCAGCAGTGGGCCCCCAGGGCAGCCGGCAGGAGGCTGCTCCCTGGTGAGGGGAGGTGTGTGAGGGCAGGCCCTTGTCCCAGGCTTTGTTGCAGATGATGTTTCATTAAACCCTCACCCTGCGCACTCCAGGTAGGCTCTGTTACCTCCTGGACTGCAATCCCCCCCCCCCCCGCCCCCGCCACGTGTCCTTGGGCAGGTCACATGTTCTCTGTTCCTTGGGGACCTCTGCTGGCTTGAGGCCAGCTCCTGCCAGTCCCTCCTCAGTTAAGATCAGACCCATCCAGTGGACTGATGGAAGAGGGCACAGCAATTTTGCCTGAGGTTGAGGCAAAATCAGGTTGGCAGATGCCACAGCTGATGTCCCAGGAGATAAGACCAGGTCAGCATGGAGTTGCATGTGCCCTAGTCTCTGTGCAGCTGTGTGACTTTGCTCTGCTGTCTCTTTGCTTCCACATCGCTTCTCTAGGCTCCTTAAGGGGAGCTTCTGGTAGGATCAGGGTTGGGACTGAAGCCTTCTGGTGGCTCTGGGAAGAGCAAGAGAGGCTGTGTGTCCGCAAGGCCTGGCTACCTGTGAAGTGGGGCTCCTCTCCCTTCTCTGCTCTCAGAGCCACCTGGCCCAGCCCTTCTTCCAGCTGAGGTCCAGTAACAATCCACTGGGTTGGCTTTTTTTCAGAGTATAACATTTTAAAAAAGAATCTCATTTACAATAACTGCAAAGGGCCGGGAATTTAGCTCAGTGGTTCTGGCATCTGCCTGCAAGTGCAAGGTCCCGAGTTCGATCCCTGGTACCACACACCACAATGCCGGGCATGGTGGCTCACACCTGTAATCCCAGCACTCAGGAGGCAGAGGCAGGAGGACTGCGAGTTTGAGGCTTGCCTGGGCTGCATAGTGAGTTGAGGGCCAGTCTGAATTACAAAGCGAGAGCTTGTCTCAAAAAACTAAAAATAAAATAACAACAAAAATGGTTTGTCAGGTATCAATCAGTGTGTAGTGAGGAAAAACCCCCCTGTGTTCTCCTTCCTTACCTGCTAGACATGTAAAGCCCCTTCCCAGGGCCACCCATTATATCTTTGATATCAATCCAAAGATATTTTATGTGTATATTACATATAAGCACATATATTTCTGACATTTGTTTCTATTTTTACACAAAATATGCTGTACATTGTTCCATAGGTTACTTTTTTAATATAATGGCTTTATTGAAGTATAATTCACATGCCACAAAATTTTCCCATTTGAAATACAATTCAATGGTTTTTAGCACATTCAGAGTTGTGCATCCATTACCATAATCAATTTTAGAACATTTCATCACTTCAGAAAGAGTCCCCAGCTAGTTGGAAGGGAGGCTGATCTCCCAGGACAGCTCAAGCCTCAGAGTTGAGGCCAGCCTCAAACAGAGCAGTACCCTGTCTCAAAAAAGACAAAGAATCTGCACCATAAACATTGACTTCTGTTGCCTTCAGTCACCTCCCCCACCTAAGCCAGCCTCTGTCAATCTATAAATTTGTCTTTCCTGGAACTTTCCTATTAATGGAAGCATAGGTATATGTTAACAACAGGCTTTGAACACTCAGGTTTTCAAGATTCATCCATGTAGCATGCATCTTTTTATTGCTGAGTAATATTCCATTATATGGTTATAACACTTTTTATTAGTCTATTCAGTAATTGGTGGACATTTGAGTTGTTTCCATGATTTGACTTATGAATAAAGTTGCTATAAACAGTCAAATACAAATGTGCGTGTGTTCAATTCTCTTCCACCTTGCTATGGAATCGCAGGGTCATATAACTCTAATTAATCTTCAGAAGACTGGCCTGTTTTCCAAAGCACTGCATGTTTTACATTCCCACCAATAGTTCATATGTCTAGCTTTGAATCAGGCAAAAGTGGGCTCAATCCTGAATCCATCCCATGCACCTTTGGACAATTCAGTTTCCTTCCTGGCACCATGACTCAGTGTCCTCCTCTGTAAAATGGCATATCCAGAGGGCTTACGATGCACTAACTACTGTTGTCCCTGTTGGCAGAATGGTATAGGAAATCAAAGGGAGGAAATATTGCCAGGCACTGAGAAAGGCTGTCTGGCAGAGGAAGGACAGTCAAGTGAAACTCTGAAGGGATGGCCCGGGAGCCAGGGAATGGCCCTCCAGGCAGGGGGAGC
>PVIC010019023.1:0-24159 GCA_004025085.1 Thryonomys swinderianus
AAAAAAAAAAAAAAAAAAATTTTTCCCCCATATTGGGGGTTGCATCTAGGCTTCACATACACTAGACAAAAACTCTATCACCAAGCTACATCCTAGCATGTACAAGGCTCTGGGTTTGATTGTTAGAACCACAATAAATAAAATAAAATCAAGAGGCACTGAATTTCTGAGAAAGAGTGGAGAAGAGGCAGATCAGCTCTATCACTTACATTTACCAAATAATAATTAAAACAATGTAGAACCAGTATATGAATACACAAACTAATGATTAAGAACAGAAAAAAAACAAAATATAAGATAGGCATGAGCTATCATTAAATATTCATATAAGATGCAATGTAAATGGATAAGTATTAGAAAAGCTATTTTGCATCACTCCATAAAATCAAAAGAACAAATCATAATTACAAACTAGCTGTCACCATACTGACAAGGAACTAAAAGTTTGATAACAGAATACTATGAAAGGTGAGAAATAACAGGCATTTCAACTGATTGTTG
Organism: Thryonomys swinderianus; assembly: GCA_004025085.1. NCBI lineage: Eukaryota > Metazoa > Chordata > Mammalia > Rodentia > Thryonomyidae > Thryonomys > Thryonomys swinderianus. The sequence goes on from PVIC010019023.1 coordinate 502, forward strand.
GCAGAAATGGGAACCACGTGGGAAGGCAAATTGACAAGATGAGAACCTTGTGGGAAGGCAAATTGACAATATACTACATGCAAATTACCAGTGCAAAAACTTTTGGAACTGCAACTCTACTTCTGGGGATTTACACACATTAATACATTCTTACATATGCAAAATGACATACATACATACATATGTACACACACACACATATACATATAAGGCTATTTCTTCATTACAGCATTTTTTTTTGGAGACAGGGTCTTGCTTTGTAGTTCAGGCTGGCCCTGAGCTCATTATGTAGTCCAGGCAGGCCTCGAACTCAGCAATCCTCCTGTCTCTGCCTCCCGAGTGGTAGGATTACAGGCGTGAGCCACCACTCCCGGCACTGTGGTATGTGATATTGATGGCTGGTGGGTGTAAGTTGCTATGCCCAGCATTCTATGTGGTCATGGGGATCGAACTCAGGACCTTGAGCTTGCAAGGCAGGCGCCAGAACCACTGAGCTAAATCTCCGGCCCCATGGGAAACCTTTTGCCTCAGCCTCTCAAGGGGTTGGATTACATGCCCAGTTTACCACTTTATTTTATGGTATAAAATGGTATGAAAACTGTGAACAGTATGCTACAGTGAACAGAAAATGAGAAAAACATTTACATTTTAAATATATATATATGTAATCACTGAAAAATACACAGGATGCTAATGACAGTATTAGACACCAAGAAAACCATGCAGAGCAGTCACAGAGGTTAAAGGGAAAAATTTATTTATTTATTTATTTTGAGACAGGGTCTCACTTTGTAGTTCAGGCTGGCCCTGAGCTCACTATGTAGCCCAGGAAAGCCTCGAACTCAGCAATCCTGCCTGTGCCTCCTGAGTGCTGGGATTACAGGCGTGAGCCACCACGCAGGGCACTGTGGTATGTGGTATGTGGTATTGATGGCTGGTGGGCGTGAGTCACCACGTCCAGCATTGTATGTGTTTACCAGGATTGAACTCAGGGTCTTGGGCTTGCGAGGCAGGCGCTGGAACCACTGAGCTAAATCTCCGGCCCTGGGGGAAAAATTTTAATTTCTGAAATATATATGCAGTTCTTTGTTTAGGCTTGGTATTAGGAGACTAATAAAGGGGTTTGTTTTCTAGCTGTAGTATTAAAAGTTTTTCAAATATGTTCACTTGTCTATTTAGTCAGATAAATGTAATAACTTAGGCATACTGTTAATAGATATACTTGTAATTTGGGGTTTGAATTGTTTCCCCAGTCTGCTTTTCTTAAATAACATTGGAAAAAAAATAATCATATAATAGAACTCTAAATGTTTTTGTTATTCTGGGTGTGATCGTACATACCTGTAATCTGGTACTCAGAAAGTTGAGGCAAGAAAATCATGGGTTTGAGGCCAGCCTGGCCTATGTAATGAGACCTTGTTTTAAAACAAACAGACAAGCAAAAGAAAAAGCTCAAGCTCAATCAACTTAACTTTCAGGTAGCCTTATGGTAATCTCAATTGTAGTAAGATTTTTTTTTTTTTTTCAGTACTGGGGATCGAACTCAGGCCCTTGTGCATTCAAGGTTGGTGAGGTACCACTTGAGCTAAATCCCCAGCTAAGATTTCTTGTGTAATACTTACATATTTTAGTTATTGCTCCACAGTAATTTATGTGTCTATATGAAAATGTTTTTGTTTCAGTGGGAAACAGATGAAGGTTTTGTTAGTGTAAAATGGTGCTCTGGGGCTGGGGATTTAACTCAGTGGTGCCAAGGTCTGCCTTGAAAGCCTAAGGTCTTGAGTTTGATCCCTGGTAAGCACATACCACAATGCCAGCATGGTGACTCATGCCCACTGCTAATCAGTACCACACACCACATTGCCAGGCATGGTGGCTCACTTCTGTAATACCAGCAATCTGGAGGCAGAGGTAGGATGGTTGCTATGAGTTTGAGGCTGACCTGGGCTACATAGTGAGTTTGAGGCCAGCATGAACTACAGAGTGAGACCCTGTCTTTTAAAAAAAAAAAAAAAAAATGGTGTTCTGAGTACATTGAGAACCTGCCTTTTGTGGAATGCATTTAAATGAAGAGACCATTTTGTCTTTATTGCTTATTGGTGTGAGGATATCAATAGTTTATGTACTATTTGCTTTTTAGCATGATATCAGTAGTCCTTTGTTAACCAGTGGAACTTCTGCAGCTGAGCTCCCATGGGCTGTAAAAGTAAGTAAACTTTTGTACTATTAATTTCTTTTCCAAAATTGCTTCCTACCTGCATATATAATTCTCTCCTCCTACTTTTGAAATATAATGTAGTTTATATTAGGGATACTGGACTCATGAGTAGGATCACTGCAAAGTTACTATTTACTCTTATTTTAATTAAATGAAATGTTCTTTCAATGTTGCATGTTGTGTATTTGAGGACTTGTCTTTTAAATTGCAATTACGTTCATTTTGCTATTATTAAAATTGTCATTTAAATGTTTTTATATTGTAGTCTGAAGATAAGGCCAAATATGATGCAATATTTGATAGCTTAAGCCCAGTGAATGGATTTTTGTCTGGTGATCAAGTGAAACCAGTGCTGCTCAACTCTAAGTTACCTGTGGAAATTCTTGGAAGAGTAAGATACTAAGTTTTTAATGTAATTTTTATGTATTTTAGCTTTATATCTACCAGGGACACTTAACACTTTGTTGTAAAATATATAAATCTTGTTTTAAAATTGTTACTGTATAATTTACTGTGTTCTTAATATATAAAATCATCTCCAGTTTTTTTCTGGATTTGGTTATTCCCTGTACATGGGAGTGTTTGAAGTCAGTTTTACATGTGATCCCCTAAGCAGGTCCTTATTTCTTTGTGCTTTACACTCTGACCTATCATTTGTTTGATAAATTTTGTTTTGTTTTTTAGTTTTTTAAGACAAGATCTTGCTCTGTAGTTCAGGCTGGCCTTGAATTCACTATATAGCTCAGGCAAGCCTCGAACTTGCAGCAATCCTCTTGCCTCTGTCTCTCAAGTCCTGGGATTACAGGTGTGACCCACCATGCCCAGCTTTCTTGATAAATTATAGCGACTATCAATATTTTATGTATGCCACTGTACTTCATGCATCACAGGGCTGTGTTTGTAAGGAATAATTTCATCTCTGCAATTTTGAATTCTGCTAAATTGAACTTCCTGTCTTTTTCCTAAATGCCTGAAAGTCTTTAATTCTTTAGCTTCACTAATACCTTTAAATCTCAGACTTGTTTACACTTTCTCTCTTTTTAAAAAATGTACTGTTTACTTGTGCTAATTACATTCATGTCATTATGCTGCCAATTTCTATTACCTATCCATACGACTTTACATCTTGTAAAATTAAAACTCCACTCTCCCTGTCTTTTTCGGGAGGAGGGCAGTTTTTGGGAATTGAACCCAGAGCCTTGTGTATGCTAGGCAAGTACTATGCCACTGCTCCATACCCCCAGCACCTCCACTCTTCATTCATATTACGTTTGTTCTCCAACTTCAGGTTTTTTGGGTTCATATTTCTGTATCATCCATAGCTCCCCTTGCCACATGGTTCTTCTACCTCTTGCCTGATAAAGTCATAAATTCTACTCTTTAAATTGAATTTCCTGTCTTTTTCATACTTGCTTGTAAGACTTTTATTCTCTAATTTCACTAAGAACTTTCTGATTTTACTAAAATTCCTTTTTTAACGTGTGTGTGTGTGTGTGTGTGTGCACGCACACGTGCATGTGAGTGATGGGTATTGAACCCAGGGTCTTGTATATCAGATGTTACAGCTGTACCACTGAGCTATCCTAGCCCCTGAAAATCCAAATCTGCATGAATTTAATTACCTGGCTTCTCATGGATTGCGTGTAGACTACTGAGAAAGCCTAGTAAGAGTGGGGTCATCATAAATTCATGGTTACTAACGTTAGCTATTCATCTCACTTCTGCCTGCCACTCTTATACTGTTACCAAGTGGTTCTTCTCTCTCCCTATTCCATTCCCTATGCATTCTCATTCTCTTTAGATCAACAGCCCTTCAGTTCTCTAGTTAATCAGAATACATAGAGTTAAGTCCTGGCTGCACTACTTCTTTGTTGTGTGACTTGGGGCAAATCATTAGAAAGCCATGTCTCAGTTTTCCTATGCTTTGAAGCAGGCACAATTGCTGTTTATAGGGTTATAAGCTTTGAATGTAGTAATGTGTATAATGTGCTTGTTACATGCTATTTGGCTGCTAGTTGTTATGACGATGGTACATCACCGTTAGTACAATTGTGGATCGATGTCATAGAGGTCAGGTGCTCAATACTGATTTAAAAGACATTTTCTAGAATTATATCCTGCTAAATATTTTTCTACACTGTGTTGTGATGTTTCTAAATTGTAATTAATCTTGTCATTTTATTACATTAACCTTTTAGTAGCTTCCTATTGCAATTAATGTCCAAATTCCTTTTAAGACATTTAAAACTAGATACTTGGTTGCATTTTGACTCTTGAATATCTCACCAATGTACTTTTTCTCCCTGCCCCCAAGTAACACATGAAATGAAAGAACATTACGCTTTCTCACTTCTCTTTTTAAGGTTTGGGAGTTGAGTGATATTGACCATGATGGAATGCTTGACAGAGATGAGTTTGCAGTTGTAAGTAACCTAGTATTCTTAAAATCTGAAACACCTTAATGACTTTATCATGTGAAAACTTCCCCTTTTAATTCATCTGTGAAGGAAAACTATTAGTTTGTTGGTATGAACATTTTTTTTGTAGAATTGGTAGGTTGTTAGCAAATATTTTAAAATAAATGAATAACAAAATAGTGTTTTGCCATCTTTGTTTCTTTTTATGTTTGTTTTAAATTTTTAAAAATTTTTTTATTTTTTTGAGGCAGGGCCTCACTATGTAGTTCAGGCTGCTCTTGAACTCACTATGAAGCTTAGGCATCTGGTCCTTCTGCCCCAGGCTTCTGAGTGTTGGGATTACAGGCATGTAACCACCATGCTTGGCTTCCATCCTTCTTTCATTTGACTTTAAGGTACATAAGAATATATTCTGCTTATATGATAGATTTTGAAAAATAGGAAATATTCAAAGGGAATGTGGTGGGGGAACATAATGAGGTGAAATAATAAATATGATTTGGAAAGAAAAAATAACATGTAAGGGGTGGGGGGTTGGGAGTGGGTAGGGGTATGGGTAAAAATGAGAATTAACTTCTGTCATATACTGGTACAAATTCCCCAATGTTGAGTGTGTTTGGGAACTGTATATGTAATGTACCAATAAAGAATTCAATTTAAAAAAAGAATATATTCTGCAAAGATGGTGAGTGGTATTGTCTTCTTTATCTCAACTTTATGAATTACCTCAGTGCCTGCCTTTGCTGTGGAATAATGTTGCCTCAGACATATCCCTCAGTTATCAGAAATTTTTCATTGAAAAGAAGCATGAATAATACTTTAGTTTCATCTCATGAAGACAGACAAATTGTGACATATTATCTGATTGTTTGAAAGGCCCATCTGAAGGCATATTATCTTAGTAAATTGCAATAATATATTCGTTGTCCTTAACAGTTACATAAAACTGTTGTGAACTCATTAATGATAAAGCTGTAAAAGTTGTAATTCCCTTTTGCTTTCTTTTGGGGGTGGTCTTGCTTTGTGGTTCAGTCTGGCCCTTAACTCACTGTGTAGTCCTGGCTACCCTCAAACTCAGAACAATCCTCCTCCCTCTGCCTCCTAAGTGCCGGGATTATGGGCATGAACCACCACGCCTGGCATTGTGGTATGTGGTACAGGGAATCGAATTTGGAACTTTGCACTTGTCAGGAGACACCAGAACCACTAGATCCCAGGCCCTAGACTTTTTTCTTGTATGGGGAGATCTTTTTAGTTAGTATCTGCTTCTCAATGATGTCATCTTGGCTTTGTTTTGCATTTAGTATTTACCTCTTCAACCTGCGTAGTTTAATAGGATCAGACCTGGTTGTTGTGTTGAAGGAGACAATCCTTAGTGGTTATCTCATTATTAAAATATTTTTAACCATTTCACTCTTATCAATGGCCCATACAGACTGTACTATACTAATTGGTAGACTGGGATGTGGAGGGAGGGTGGAAGGAAGAAGGAAGAGAAAAAAATATCAGTAAGAAGTGAATGGGAGAAGAGAACTATTAATAGATGAGAAACAGGCAGGAGGTCTGAGTTACTTTTATTGTAATGGTAAAGAGCTAGTGTTGGGGTTTGCAAGAATATTAATGGGAAGGCTGGAGATTTAGCTCAGTGGTTCTGGTGACTGCCTCACAAGCTCAATGGTCCTGAGTTCAATCCCTGGTAACCACATACAAAGCTGGGCATGGTCACTCATGCCCACCAGCAATCAATACCACATACCACAGTGCCGGGCATGATGGCTCACGCCTGTAATCCCAGCACTCCCAGCACTCAGGAGGTAGAGACAGGAGGATAGCTGAGTTCAAGACTTGCCTGGGCTACATAGTGAGTGAGCTCATTGAACTACAAAGCGAGACCCTGTCTCAAAAAAAAAAAAAGAAGAAGAATATTAATGGAAGAGGAAGAAAGGATACAGAGGTAGGGAAGGTTAGTTCGGAGATTGGGGAAAGCTATGAGGGTGTCAGAACCAGTTAATATATTGATAGTTAGCCTAAACTTGGAATTTCTCTGCAGTTTTGGTGAGAGTTACTCTCACTTTTCCATGAAAGATTCTATTTAAGTTAAAGCACTGGTTCTTGCTCCTCTTCGCACATAAACATTTTCCAGATGAAAGGAGGAACCCAAGAGAGAAAGGGGGAAAAAAGGAAAGAAGCCAAAAGGGAAAGTAAAGCCACATACAGTTTAAGAATACAAAATCAGCACAACCTCACAATCTCATTATATTGCAGACTGAGTTCAGTTTAAGGTCTCCAAGGCAACCACCCCTTGCCCCATGATTTGCTCAGTTGCTTGCCTATGAGGGAGGAGGCTTGTAGATCTGGATGGCCCTTGGGGCCACTTTCAGTTGCCAACCATGCCCTCTGGGTTTGGCTTTTATCTCTGTCCCGAGATCCTACCACCTCAGTTTGGGGAAAAGAGGGAGCAGTGAAATTGGCTCCAGACCTAGTTCTTCAGAAACAAACTTCCATAACGTTGATGACATAAAGGCAAACCAGTTACTGGCACATACATTAGTAAAAAACAATTGCTATGATACAACAACAGCTTTGCACCACTGGTAGTAGCAAAGAAGTCAGCAGCAGTAATAAAGTTAGAGACAAACTGGATGTTGATACACTGTGAGCACCAATAAAAACTACCACAGTACCCCTCCTTTGCAGTAGAAAAAAGATCTGAAATATAGACAGACAAACCAAATATTGACATTCAGTAAATCTCCACTAAAGTCAACAATTGTATGCTGCCACCATTAACAATAGAAAACTTATAGTATAGAGTCAAATATCCAAAAATTAAGAAAGGTTAATAGTTGTACTCATAAAAAAGGAATAAATCTCAAGTAAATCCCACAACTGTATGCTGCCACCATTAACAATAGAAAATTAATAGCATAGAGTCAATTAATATCAAAAAATTAAGAAAGGCTAATAGTTGTATTCATAAAAAGGGAGGAGGTGGGGAAGGGAAAAGTGAAAGAAGTAAACTTTGAAAAGTAAAATAAGATAGATGAGAAGGAGGAGAGAAAAATGAGTTAAAAGGTTAAAGAATAAAAGAAAAATACTCCCTTTAAATTTATTGGTACATTTTAGGTATATATCATGATCACATTCATTCTTGGGGATCTGTACCTGTACATGATATATCTTGGTTCTTGTTTTTTCCCCATTACCCTACTTTCCTTCCCCCTCCCTACTTACAAAAACTTTGTTTCTGGTTTTCCCTTTTTTTCTCATATGTTTTCCTTCCCCTAATCTCCTGCCTTTCCCCTTTTGAACCTTTACTTCCTATTTTACATTATTATACATTTTGGTCCTCATTTGCTCTTTTTTTTGTGTGGTACTAGGGATCAAATTCAGGACCTTGGATTTGCTATACGGGTATGGCACCACTGAGCTGAGTCCTCAGCCCAGTCCTTGTTTACTCTTGCAATTTTCCACACCAGAGAAACTATTTGGTATTTACACATGTGTGTCCTATATATTTCACTTAAGAGTATGGCCTCAATGTTCAAATTCACTTAGTCTCTGATTTATCATTCTTTATGGCTGAGTAGTACTCCATTTTATTATTATTATTATTTTTTAAAAAACACATCTTTATCCAGTCTCCAGTTGATGGGCATTTGGGCTGTTCCCAGGATTTAGCTATTACAAACTCCTGCTATAAACATGGGGGTGCATATATCACTGCAATATGATGCTTTTAATTCTTTTTTTCTTTTGATGCCTTTAATTCTTTTGAGAAGATACCCAGCAGGGGAATAGCAGGGTTAGATGGGACCTCTAATCTAGTTCTTTGAGGAATCTTAACAGTGATCTCCACAGTGGTTGCACCAGTGTACACTCCCACTGTATTGAAGAAAAGGCTCCTTTCTCTTCACACCCTCCCCAGCATTTGTTGTTGGTCTCTTGCTTTCCTTCCTTCCTTCGTTCCTTCCTTCGTTCCTTCCTTCCTTCCTTCCTTCCTTCCTTCCTTCCTTCCTTCCTTCCTTCCTTCCTTCCTTCCTTCCTTCCTTCCTTCCTTCCTTCCTTCCTTCCCTGCTTCCCTCCCTCCCTCCTCCTCCCCTTCTTCCCTTCCCTTCCTTCCCTCCTTCCCTCCCTCCCTCCCTTCTTTCCTTCCTTCCTTCCTTTATTTCTTGACCTTATTTCAAATTTTAATCTTTAATTATCTTTATTGGTGCATTGTATATACACATCATATCATGATCACACTTGATATTGGGAATTTGTATCAGTATATGACATGATTTAGTTATCATTTTTTCCGGTACCTCTATCCACCCTACAACCCCCCACCCCCTAAATACATACGTTTTGTTTCCCTTTTTTATTACCATCACATTTTTTCTTTACCCCTCATTACTCATCCCTCCACCACAGAGTCACTTTTTTGATCAAAGATGTTCTTCCTACAGTGAGTTGGGATGCCAGAATATTGTCATTTGCATCTCTCCAGTGACCAGGGATGTTGGATATTTTTTCACATGTTTGTTTACTTCTTCATCTGAGAAATATGTAACCATTTCAGATGCCCATTTTTAAATTAGATCTTGAAATTTGGGAGAGGTCTGATTTTTTAAAGTTCTTTATATATTCTAGATAGTAGTCTTTTGTCTGAGAACAACTGGTAAAAATGTTTTTCCACAATTTAGGTTGTCTTTTCACTCTCTTAACAGTTTTCTTTTTCTCTGCAGAAGCTTTTTAATATAATGAGGTCCCAGTTGTTGATTCTTTCTGCTAGGTCCTGGAACTACTAAGGTTTTGTTCATAAAATATTTTCCTAGGGCCGGAGGGTTAGCTCAGTGGTTCCAGCGCCTGCCTCGCAAGCGCAAGGTCCTGAGTTCCATCCCCGGTAACCACATATAATGCTGGGCGTGCAGACACGCCCACCAACAATCAACACCGCATACCACAGTGCCCGACGTGGTGGCTCACGCCTGTAATCCCAGCACTCGGGAGGCAGAGACAGGAGGATTGCTGAGTTTGCGACGGCTTGCCTGGGCACCATAGTGAGCTCAGGGCCAGCCTGAACTACAAAGCGAGACCCTGTCTCAGAAGCAAAAAAAAAAGAAAATTTTCCTGTGCCAATGTCTTTAGGAGTTCTATGTTACTTACCTTCCAGTGGATTTAGTGTTTCTATTTTAATATTTAGATTTTTGATCCATTTAGATTTTAGTTTGGTGCATGGTGAGAGATACGGTCTAATTTTAAAGAATAAAAGAAAATTAATAGATACAAATAACAGAAAAAGAATGAACAAGAAAAATAAGAAAAAAAAAAGGATTAAAACAAAGTGCAAAAGAAAAGGAAGAACAACCCCCAAAATACCAACAAAGAAAACAAAAAGAGTAAAAAAATTTGAATGAGTGGTTTCTTTCCAGAGCCTGTAGTGTTGAAAACCTCAGATATGAGAGAAGGATAGTGAGTCTCTACTAAGTTCTATTTTGTTTCCATACATTTTTGTGTGAATGTGAAGTAATCCTTAACTTTCCTGCTGGGTGAAGTCAGTCAGTGGTGTAGTGTTTACCTTCGAGCTATGTTCACTCCGCCTCCTCCATGTTCCTTTACCTCTGTGTACCCCAAGTTACTGCTTTCTCCTTCTAGCTTTAATGCATCTGGATTTAGGAGGTGCCCCTGTGTATATACACCGAGGCTGTTAGCATAGTCCGAATTGAGGCATATCCTTGATCACACTGGCAGGTAGAGAAAGCAAGCTGACCACGGAGCTGGTGCAGCAGGGCAGGGGAGTCAAGCTATGTGCTGAATTTCATGACCGTACTTTCAAACTCAGCCCCTCCAAAGTCTACACGTGACGGACCTGGCCTCTCACCCCAGATGGCAGGACCAACGTGTCCTTCCCAGCTCAAGCTTGCTGCTACTGAAACTTCTCCAAGAGTTTGTGTGTAGCTCACATCCTTGCCACAAATGTCTCTTGTGGCCATCTCCAAACCATTCTCTGGTAGGTGATCTCAGAAATCCCATAGTAATGTTTCTCTGATTCCCAGAGAAGCCCAGGTTTTAAAAAAAAGGCCTTTCCCAGAATGACTCCTGATTAAACTCATTCCTGCTGGCTTGAACAACCTGTGTGATACATGTGTGAGTCTCAGGCATCCCAGTGGGGCAGTCATGCATGTACCACCAGTGGCTCAGAGCTGCCCAGCAGCAAGACATATGAACTAAGGCCCCATCACGAACGTGTTAATCACTCTGAGCTATGGTGGGCTCAGCAGTGGATTTCTTCTCCAACTCTAGCCTGCTGTGTGAAAGTGATCACTTTCAGAATAAAAGCCTATGCTGTATTTACAATCTGTAATAACCATGGGCTTTACATGGAGCTATTGCTGCCAGCCACGTCCATTGTTTCTTTCTGGGGCTGCCAACCTCTCTAGGCTTAGCTTGTGTTTCAGAGGCAGATCTCTTTCCCAGGAGCCATAGTCAGTTCAGTCTCCTGAGCAGTTGGGACTATCAATGCATCATTGAACCCAGCTCTGTACTATTTTCCTAGATTACAGTTACTACAACATAGCTAGTATAATTAAAACTATAAGCCATGTGACTTGTACTTATTTGTAAGCATTAATTTTTTTTAATTTAAAAAGTGAATTTTAAAAGCTGGCCTTAATTCTCCCTTGAAAACTGAAGTAATTTAAAAAGTACTTTTGCATTGATAAAATGCAAGATATTAACTTTTAAAGTTATCTTTCTAAGTAATGAATTATTAAAATATATACTTATTATAATCAGTCTTTTGGACTTTAGCAATTTGTACTCTGTATATGTTTTGGGTATATATTGACCACTGGTGGCAAAGCTGTGGCACATTTGCTGCTGCAGGCCATTTGTTACCACTGAAAGCTTGTAATTTCTTACCACAGAAAGCTTTACCATCACTGGATGGACCTTCCTGTCGCAGACTATCTTATCTTACTGACTAATCAAGTCCTTATTAAACATAATCATTTAAGAGCTACCTTTAAAATTATGTTTCCTTTAGAGTAAATAATACTGTTGGTTTATCTCAAAGACCCAATATAAAAATGAGGAGTGTAGAAGGGCAATTCTTTGGGTCATTTCTGATGTACTGTTGTCTTCTGCACCTTGACCCATGAACAGTTCCTTTGGAGGGAAAAAAGAACAAGCAACAGCCGTCAGATGAGTGGAAAAAGAAATGAAGAATATGTTAGTTTTTTTTGAAATTATTTCACTCATGAATGAAAAATTGGTTGAAACTAACTCTACACTCTAGACTTAGCTTTAAAAAAATGTTTTTTTTCTTTTGAGACAGGGTTTTACTGTGTAGTTGAGGCTGGCTTTGAACTCACTGTGTATCCCAGGCTAGCTTTGAACTCACAGCAATCCTGCCTCAGCCAGTAGAGTGTTGGGATTACAGGTGTGCACTTCCACACTCAGTAAAATTCTTTTGTGGTATAGTTTTATTAATTTTGTTGTATTTTGGTTTTGGTTTTGTTTTGATACTGGGGATCAGAGTCGTCCTCGGGCTTGCCATGCAGCCACTGGTGCTGCTGCACCTCCAGCCCCTGCCTAAAATTCTTAATGCCCATTTTTTTTCCTTTTCTTTTGTATAATCAGTGGCATTTTTGGTTGTTCATGGTTTAATTGGAATCATTGGAATTAGATTATAATTTGTGTATTTTCTCTTGTCATATGAAACTTTAATGAATGACCTTTCTTTTCAAATGTAGATGCTGCTTTATATTTCTGAAATGCAGAAAATTAAAAATTCAGAATCTAGGATGAATTGAGAGTTATGTTGTTTAAGTGAATCCAAAAGCTAGGCCTTGTCTTGGCTGAGTGTTTAAAATGACACTTGATATTTGAGTGTTATGTGTATGTACACACACAGAAATAGTGATTTTAGAAATTACAGTTATCTTCTTGAGTATAGTTTAAAAACTATGACTATGTCCATATTCTGTTTATTGATGAATAGTCAGATTATATTATAAAGATATTGGAAATACAAATTTGGGGAAGTACCTCAATGTGAAGATCCCAGTGCCCCCACCCCCAGAGTTATCAAATGATGGAAGACCATGCTCTGAGAACCAGTCCTTTAATAATTTTTTCTAGTACTGGGGATTGAACTCAGGCTGTTTGCTTGCCAGGCAGGCACATCACCACTGAGCTACATCCTTGTTCTGAGAACTAGTCTTTAATAGCAATCTGGGATGAAAACACTAGGTACTTCTTATGTTTTCCAAATAGTCACTAACTTGCTGAGGCTAGGCTCAAACTTGCAGAGTCAGGCACTTTATATTTTCCATGTACCTATAGTCACTAACTTGCCCAGGCTGGGCTCTAGTTGAAGTCGTCCTGTTTCTGCCTCCCAGAGTGCTGGGATTATAGGCCTTTGTGACAACACCCAGCTCTGAGAACAAATAGGAACAGTAGGAACACAAATCCCCAGGCAAATCCACAAGTTTTGAAGCTGGGGCACTGCCCAGGAATGTAAGCTTGTACTGATGACCACTAAAATTTGAGCAATATTGCTTAAAAGCTTAGAGAATGAAAATAACACCGGAAAAGGGGAGCAGCTTCTAGTAATTGACTGCAACAGTAAAACTAAAATCCCTTCTTTCCCTGTAATCTTCAAGTAAATTTTAGATTTATTTTTGATGCTTTTATTTTGAAATCATCTAAAAAATTCACTGAACACTTTTGAGTGTCTGGTTCCTTTACCAGGAAATGACTCCCATCTGCAGCAAGGAGGGTGCTGACCTTTTAATGTGCATACTAGTTACTTCACTTAGCAAAGTGCCAACTCAGTATAACATACATTGTAATTACTAATTTACAATGGAAAAACCGGTTCACATTTGATTAAAAGTCTGTGCTAGCCAGTTTATTTCCTTTTTGAAGTTTCAGATGTTTGTAGCTAGAAAGTGCATGTCCTCCCCTCCCCTCTCCTTCCCTCCTCTCCTCTCCCCTGCCCTCCCCTCCCCTCCCCTGCCATCCCCTCCTCTCCCCTCTCCTCTTCTCCAGACAATGTTCAGGCTGGCCTTGAACTATGTAACCCAGGGTGGTCTTGTTCTTGGAGAGACTGTCCTTCCTCTTGCCTCCCAAGTGCTGGTATTACAGGCACGTACTATCATACCTGGCAAAAGTTTGTATATTTCTGAACTTGACATCAAATTCTTTTGAGTAGGCTGTTGTATGCAGAGAGAATTCTTAGTCCCTGCAACACCCCAACAGAATTGCTTGAACTTAGTAGATATGTAGGTTCTTGCTCACAGCCTCAAAAGAATCAGCCTTTGGAACTAAAGCCAGGGTTCTAGGTATAGGGCAGTCAGGCTGTCTAGATGATTCTGCTGCCCACTGAAATCTGAGTACCCGTGGATTACGGTTAGATTTTTTAGTAGTAAAGGAAAGCATGGTATCGTACAGTTACTCACATGCTATTAATAATGCTGATCAACAATGGATAAATCTAATCAAATCTGGCATTGTAGCCAGATTTTGATTTCTTTAAACTATTAGATCTGACAAGTTACCATCTCTGAGCTTCAGTTTCTTCATTTGTAAAAATATTAATAATCAGAAATCATGAATCAGTTACTTTAAGGTCTTGGGTGTTCAATAAATACTGATTTGAAAGCACAGAATTTAACTTAGAAACAGATTTACTCTTGGAATAATTATGATTTTCAGTAGAAGAAAGATAATCAAGAAAAAATAGGCAAGCTTTACCTAGCTGACCCTGGGACTTCCTAGAGATTTCAAACTGCTTTGAGTAATTTTATATGCTTAAAGATAGTCATGGAAACTTTTGCCCTTTTTAATTCCTCTATTATTTTTCTTCTTCCCTTTTCCCCCAGCCATGGAAACTTTTCATCTTCTTAGAGTCTTGAAAGTATCTTGAATCTTTTAAATGGAGAGGTTACATCCTAGAGCAGTGAAAAGGCTAGATGTTCCACTTTGAGCAAGGGTTTTGGATATTTATTAATTAAAATATTTTAAAACAGATGATACATTCTTTAGGTTCAACATCAGGATAAGAAGATATTCAGTAGAAAAAAAAATCTTGGTTATATCCCTATCTTTAGTGGCTCTAGTTACCCCTGCTCTCCTTTCAAGTTTGTTTATCTTCAGAATTTCTTATTGCAAATGTAGCATATATGAACAGTTTTTCCCAGCTGAAAAATAACATACTACACAGTGCTGGGCATGGTGGCTCACGCCTGTAATCCCAGCACTCAGGAGGCAGAGACAGGAGGATTGCTGAGTTCGCGGCGGCTTGCCTGGGCTACATAGTGAGCTCAGAGCCAGCCTGAACTACAAAGCGAGACCCTGTCTCAAAAAAAAACACACTACACATATTCTTTACTAGTATATATTTTATCTTTATCAGTGTATCTTGGATCTTGAATCTGTTTTCACATAGAGTGCTACATGATTTTTTTTTTTGGTCTACTTCATTGAAGACAATGAAATTCATCCAGTTTAATATATAATTTGATGAATTTTGACAATTATGTACCTGTGGCGGTCCCATGACAGCTAAGATTACATCCACACAATTTTTCTTTTATTGCATTATAGTATTTCATTGTATAGATGTACCATATTTTTTTATTATTTTTTTTTTTTTTTTGAGACAGGGTCTCGCTTTGTAGTTCAGGCTGGCCCTGAGCTCACTATGTAGCCCAGGCAAGCTTCGAACTCAGCAATCCTTCTGCCTCTGCCTCCCAAGTGTTGGGATTACAGGCGTGAGCCACCATGCCCGGCTAGATGTACCATATTTATTTAAACTAGTCATTTGTCGTGCTCGCTTCGGCAGCACATATACTAAACTAGTCATTTGTCAATGGACCTCTGGGTGCC
This sequence comes from Thryonomys swinderianus, assembly GCA_004025085.1. NCBI lineage: Eukaryota > Metazoa > Chordata > Mammalia > Rodentia > Thryonomyidae > Thryonomys > Thryonomys swinderianus. The sequence continues at coordinate 16,015 of PVIC010019023.1, forward strand.
AGGGCAGATAACATTTTTCATGCAGCATTTCATATGAGAGAAATGACAAGATAAAGGAAAGGGACCTTAAGTCTCTGAGGGTTATAAGCTGTGGGAAGGCAAATACCATATATGGGAAGCTAATGGTAGACAAAGGCTGTCCAATAGTTTGTTATTTCAGTTCCTCTGATATTGCATTTTCAGACTGAGAAGAATCTAAAATTGTTTTGGGAAGTAAATTCAGACCTTTCTTGTAGAGAGATGGAGGGCCACATTTGTAAATTTGTGTCTTGCTCTTAGGGGAATACAGTGAGTGGGAGTATAGAGAGCTTTACCTACTGCTTTTTAATTCCTTCAATTCAACATGATCCTTATGCCAAAGTGGCATGTTTTTTGGGTGGCATATTCTATTTACCCTCACTATCCGCTAGTGATGTATTGCATCCACAGTTTAGCTAACAAATACATTATTAAACTTTGGATTTTTGCCATTTCGGTGGACAGTGGCATTTTAGTTTGATTTTGTAGTTTTTTTTAAAACCAGTGAAATGAGTGTTTTTGTATCTTAGATAGGCCATTTATAGTATTTACCTTTCTGTGAAACATGTGTTTACACTCTGTCCATTTTTCTATTAAACTTAGTTTTATTTCCTATTAATTTATAGAAATACTTTATGTGTTAGATTGATTACTTCTTTGTTTTCAGATAGTGTTTTTCCTCCAGAGTGTCATTTGCCTTTTTCATTGCCAGACCTTTAGTTGGAGGGTATGTCTCTTACGTTTTTGCTCCTTAGGATGTCTTCCACAAAGTTGTTTAGCTTTCATTTCTTTATTTTTCTTTCTCTTCCCTTTTATTTCTTCCCCTTTTTTCTTTTACTTTTTAAGAGTAATTTCTTTTCTCCTTTCCTCTCTTTTCTTGTTTCCCCTCCCCTCCTTTCACTGAAGATCAAATTCAAGGCTTTCATGTTGAACTACTTTTTACACTTGATCTTAGCCAAAAGGCCGAACGATTGAGCTACTTTTTAAAATACTTTATTTTGAGACAGAGACTTACTAAGTCACTGAATTGCCCAATGGAGGTCAGACTTGTGATTCTCTTATCTCAGCCTCTCAGAGTACTGGGATTAAAGGTGTATGCCACCACACATGGCCCTGGCGTAATTTCTTTAAAAGGATTTGAAACAGTCTAAGATGATTTGTTACTGAACTGTAGTTAATTCACTGGGTAAGTGTAATGAAGTGATTTTAATAATGAACCTTGGTTCATCTATTTTGAAGGCCATGTTTTTGGTATACTGTGCACTGGAGAAAGAACCTGTGCCAATGTCCTTGCCTCCAGCTTTGGTGCCACCGTCTAAAAGAAAAACGGTCAGTATGTCAGGCTCTATGCGGTTGATCCCTTCTTCAGCACCAGCCAAGGAATCTTACCACTCCTTGCCACCTGTAGGCATTTTACCTACCAAAGCACCGTTAAGACAGGTATAGATTTACTAGTGTTAAAGGATATTTTTTTTTAACAAAGTGCATGGCATTTAACAGTTGATTATTTGGTAAAGATAGAAGAAGCAATCATAGATTTAGAGTTCCCTCTTGGAACTATACAATGTATCCCAGAGCAGATGTATTCATCTGCATTGCTTTAGGTCAGTGTTGGTGAACCTATGGTAGGCATTCTATAGTGGTCTTTTATATATTGGAAGCTCTAAAAGGTTTGCCATCACTGCCTTACTTAGGTTATATGGCTCTTTCATTGTGTTTGCCTTGATTTTACCTGGAATTAAAGTTGAGATGGAAGATGCTACGTGCTAACAGCATGCTTGCCTTGGCATGATTAATACTTGTTTTTTTTAATCTCTAGTTAACTCTTGATTTAAGGGGGAGGGTCAAATTATCCCATTCTGGTTTGTCTTTTCTCTCTAACCTGCTCTTATCAAGCTAAATAAAGCAAAATAATGACATAGTATGCAAATTGGTTAGTTTAGCTATAGTTAACAATGTTGCATGTAACTATAGAAAATGAAGATTGAAAATTATCTGAAGGGCCAGGGATTTAGCTCAACAGTACAGTACCTGCCTGGCAAGTGCAAGGTCCTGAGTTCAATCCCTGGTACAGAAAGGAAAGGAGAGGAGAGGGGAAAGGAGGGGAAGGAAGAGAGGTAAGAGAGGAAAGGGAGGGAAGAGAAAGAAGAAGAAAAAAAAAGAAAAAAGAAAGAATTGTCTGAATATTTTACTTCCAGGTTATCTTTGGGAATGACAATTTACAAGTCAAGAGTTAACTATGCTTCAATTTACTTATTACTTTAAAAAAGTGAAATGGAAATTTATAAATTTAATTCCAGTTGACATATTTTTGTCTCTTTCTTTGCACCACAGCATTTTGGAGGTAATACATTGTTATAGTTAGTAGGGTAGACTTGTTCAGAATTTGTGACAGACCCATATCACGGGAGGGAATGGTGACACTTGAAAGTTTGTTTCAATTGGCAGAAACACTGTTTTTCCCTCCTCTCCACCCTCTCTAGTGGGTTGTATCTCCTGCTGAAAAAGCTAAATATGATGAAATCTTCCTGAAAACAGATAAAGATATGGACGGATTTGTGTCTGGATTGGAGGTCCGTGAAATCTTCTTGAAAACAGGCTTACCTTCTACCTTACTAGCCCATATTTGGTAAGACTATCTTATTGTTTATATTTATATTTATTTTCTTGGTTCTGGAGATAGAATCTGGGACTTTCATATAGAGCTCCATCCTCAGTCTTGGGTATATTTAGTTTTGAAACAGGAACTCTGTAAGTTGCTAAGTTGTTCAGGCCGGGCTGAGGGTTTCTATCTTTTTGCCTTGAGTCCCCCAGAGTGCTGGGATTACAGGCATGTGCCACTAGGCCCAATGTTATGTTTTGATTTTAAGAAAGGTCTCAAGTTGCCCAGGCTGGCCTCAGAATTGTGATCCTGTTGCTTCAGCCTTCCAACAAGCTGATTTTTTAAATTGAATTCTTTATTGGTACATTTTATTTTATTTTTTAATTGAATTCTTTATTGGTACATTTTATATACAGCTCACAATCACACACAACATTGGGGAATTTGTACCAGTGTATGACACAAATTAATTCTCATTTTTACACACATCCCTACCCACTCACACCCCCATACCTCCTATATACATGCTCTTTTATTTTCTTTCGGAATTGTATTTATTCCTTCCTCTCATTATGTTCCCACACCAAATTCCCTTTGAATATTTCCCATTCTACAAAAACTATCATACATTCTAAAGCTCCTTTATATCTACAGGTGCTCATGTCAAAGAAAAGATCTGGCATTTGTATATCTGTAATCTATTTCACTTACTAGTGTGTCCTCCAGGTGCATCCGTTTGCACAAAAATGAATGAATCTTGTCATTCTTTATGGCAGAGTAATACTCCATTTTATAAAATAACCACATCATCTTTATCCAGTCTCCAGTTGATGGGCATTTGGGTTGTTTCCAAGATTGGGCTATCACAAACTGAGCTGCTTTGAACAAGGGTGTACATCTGTCTTTCCAATGTGATTTTTAAAATTCCTTTGGGTATATTCCTAGCAGGGGGATAGCAGGGTCGGATGGGACCTCTAGTCCTAGTTTTCTGAGGAATCTCCACACAGATCTCTACAATGGTTGCACAAGTCTACAATCCTACCAACAGTGGAGAAGGGCTCCTTTCGCCCCACAGCCTCGCCAGCATTTATTGTTGGTTGATTTTATAATAGCAGTCATTCTTTGTGGAGTGAGATGAAATCTAGTGCTGTTTTCATTTGCATCTCTCAAATGACCAGTGGTGTCGAACATTTCTTCATATGACAAGCTGTTTTTTCTGAGAATGCTTCATAGGAAAAAAAAATTAAATCTGAAGAGTTCTTCTAGGTAATGGACAAAAGCTTAAAAATGTGTTGCTTGGAACCTTACAAGATTGACAGTGTCTACCACACCTGCTTCACAAGCTCAAGGTCCTAAGTTTATCCCTGGTACTGGGGAAAAAAGAAAAAAAAGATTGACAGTGTCAGTGTTTACTGGAATATTAAAAATACAGTATCTGTTTGTATCTGTTAAAATAGAAAACAAGGAGGTACAACTTTTGCAAAAGGGAAGGGGAGGACCAAAGATTTAGCTCAGTGGTTCCAGTGCCTGGCTGGTGAGTACAAGGTCCCTGGTTCAATATCTGGTAACCATATAACAATAGTACTGGGCATGGTGACTCATGCCCCCCAGCAATCAGTACCACATACTACAGTGCCAGGCTTGGTGGCTCATGCCTGTAATCCCAGCACTTGGGAGGCAGAGGCAGGAGGATTGCTGAATTCTAGGCTTGCCTGTTCTACATACATAGTGAGCTCAGGGCCAGCCTGAACTACAAAGCGAGACCCTATCTCAAAAAAAAAAAAAAAAAAAGGAAAGGGGACCAGAAGATGGATAGAGGGGAGAGGAAGAGGACAAAGAAAAGAATTGAGGTGTTATGTACATGCTCTAACTTCCCACAATGCATGTAATCATTATGTGCTGCAAACATATACCTCTAAAATAGAAATTAAAATAAAATCTTAAGAGGGAATCCATATATTTGAAATTTAAATAACATAAAAATCTTTAAAAATACCTTTATCTAGGGCCAGAGATTTAGCTCAGTTGTTCCGGTGCCTGCCTCGCAAGCGCAAGGTCCTGAGTTCGATCCCAGTAACCACATACAATGTTGGGTGTGGTGACTCATGCCCACCAACAATCAATACCACATACCACAGTGCCGGGCATGGTGGCTTATGCCTGTAATCCCAGCACTCGGGAGGCAGAGACAGGAGGATTGCTGAGTTTGAGGCTTGCCTGGGCCACACAGTGAGCTGAGGGCCAGCCTGAACTACCAAGCGAGACCCTGTCTCAAAAAAAAAAAAAAAAAAAAACCTTTATCTTTTTGCAGGATATTGTATACTTTTACACCTTTACGTAACACACTTGGTCATTAAAAAAAAAGGAATCTTAGTGTCTTTAGTGAATTGCACTTTAAATGTGATAAACACAAAAATTCTGTGTAGTGTGCTGCTACCAATACAGATGTCTTACACCATCTTGAGATCTTTTGAGAGACAACAAGAATCAAAAGTGGAACCACATAGTTATAAAAAGAAATTGCCAAAAGAACAGAGGAGGATAGTAGGTCTGTCTTAAAAGGGACAAGTACCAAGTCCCGGACAGATTAAATGTGAATAATTTATATTGGCTGCCACTTTTGAGTACCCAGATTAGACACTGTACTCCTAAAGGCAGCTTTCATAGAGAATCTTGACATTATATCCAGACTTTTAACATATCTTGTCTTTAAATCTCATAGTTGCCTCATAGTATGAATATTACCTCTGCTTTATAGATAAAGAAATTGAGATTTGAAGAGGTTAAAAAAAAATCTGGCCCATGTCGCAAGGAAGAAATAAGTAAAAGAGCTACAATTCAAATTGTAGTTGCTATTGTAGTCTGTCTATCTTCCTCCCTCCCTCATTCCCTTCCTTTCTTCCTTTTTTGAGACAGGGTCTCACTTGGTAGTTCAGGCTGGCCCTGAGCTCACTATGTAGCCCTGGCAAGCCTCGAACTCAGCAATCCTCCTGTCTCTGCCTCCCAAGTGCTGGGATTACAGGTGTGAGGCACCACCACCGGTACTGTGGTGTGTGGTACCGGTAATCGAACTTGGGACCTTGTACATTCAAGGCAAATGCCAGAACCACTGAATTAAATCCCCAGCCCACCTGTAGTTTTTCATCAGGCCACATTGGCTTTCAGAGAATTAAACAAATCACGCTTCAGAAAGCTGAGCTTTAAAAATGAAAAATAAAATAGAATGAGATGTTTGTTGTTTTTCTTCAAGTGATTTTGTGAAGCTTTCCAGATTGCTACCTTGTCCTTAAATGTGATCTCCATTTGCAGCTGTTCTTTCTGCTTTGGCTTGGTGATCATTGTGCCTTTACTCCAGAATTGCAGGAAGCAATCTGACATAGAAGTTTTTACTTATTTTAGAGTCATTATAGTGCCATCAGGGAACTAGATTTATTAGACACATTTCATCTTTAACATCTTTTAATGTTAAAATTTGGGGAGTAAGGAATGTTGAGATTCATTCATCACAACTTTTACTTTGCAGTGATTCGGGAAATTGAAGAGAAAATCAGATTAAGAGCCTGCTCTCAACATCATTTTAATTGATTTATCTTTTCTAGCAGTTGAGTAAGTTTTGGGCAAGCTGCAAATTGATATGACTTTTTTTAAAAATCTGATTTTTTTTTTTTTTGAGACAGGGTCTCACTTTGTAGTTCAGGCTCGCCCTGAGCTCACGATGGAGCCCAGGTAAGCCTCAAACTCAGCAATCCTCCTGCCTCTGCCTCCCGAGTGCTGGGATTACTGGCGTGAGCCACCACTCCTGGCACTGTGGTGTGTGGTATTGATTGCTGGTGGGCATGAGTCACCACGCCCAGCATTGTATGTGGTTACCGGGATTGAACTCAGGACTTTGCACTTGCAAGGCAGGCGCTGGAACCACTGAGCTAAATCTCCGGCCCCAAAATCTGATTATTTTTTAAAAGGTACATGTTTATAATATTTTTTTCTCATAGATATTTAGGATGGTCCATATAACATTTATATGTGTTTTGTTTATATGATTTTGCTTATTTGTACAGGGCATTATGTGACACAAAGGACTGTGGAAAACTTTCAAAGGATCAGTTTGCTTTAGCTTTTCACTTAATCAATCAAAAGTTAGTAAAAGGGATTGATCCTCCTCGTATCCTTACTCCTGAGATGATCCCACCATCAGACAGGATGACTTTACAAAAGGTAAGACAACTTAAAATTGGAATGCATTAGTAAAAAGGAACAGGTGCTATGTCAAGTTAGAATCAGTTTTGATGAAACAGTGGAGTGTCTGGCTAGAAGTAGAGCAGTACGTCATTTGTGGTTTAGTGTGTACCTATAAATATGCTCACAGGTCTTGTATCACATCATTGCCCTGCAGCTTATTTATCCCGCTATTCATAACACATAAGATAACTATATTTTACAATCTTAAATTTGAAAAACATGTTCTTATATTTTCTTTCATGAATTTGTGAATTTTATGAATATCATGTAATAGTTAAAAGAGAACTGTAAGAATTAAATTATTGTGTTCCATCTTTTATTCTTACAGAAAGCACTGTCAATTTGAAAACAAAATTAGTTAATGATGATTGCTTGGTGTCAACTTTACATTAAAGCTCTCAAGTAAAACATGGCAATGAGGACACTTTGTATAAGGTTTTTGCCCTAGGTGACTTTTCATTGCTGGAATTAAGGCCACAAGAAAGATAAAGATTCCTGGATTTGAAGTTCCTGATGATACTGATGTACTTACAGATACAAGAGTAATCTGTACTCTGATTCTCAAAGCCATAAATGTGCATAAATTATGTCTAAATGGAAAACAGATTATTTGATCTGTATATCTGCCTTCCACTATGTAACTGTATGTTGTTTAGGAAGTACTTAGTTGTTTCATCATATTACCCATGTAGATAACTGAGATTGCCATCAACACAAATTATACATCTTGAAAAAGGTTTCTGAAGCAAATTATATGTGTTCATTGAGGTATCTTTAGTGTTTGTAGACATTTGTAGTTGCATCTGGTATACAGAGTTTTTAATTTAGTAGACTTATGTGGAGTTCATTTACTAGAATATAGAAAGTTGTGTCAAGTATCAATACTATTCATTGAAATGGAATTTTATCACTTTTTTTATCTGTTAACCCTAAAAATTAAAATTTGAAATTATCTTTTAAATAATCTCTTTTTTCCTTATAATCTGATTTTTTAAAAAAGTATTGCAATTTTTTTTGGCAGCTTTGACTAATCTTCTTTTATTATTTATTTATTTATTTATTTGCTTTTTGAGACAGGGTCTCGCTTTGTAGTTCAGGCTGGCCCTGAGCTCACTATGGTGTCCAGGCAAGCCACCGCGAACTCAGCAATCCTCCCGTCTCTGCTTCCCGAGTGCTGGGATTACAGACGTGAGCCACCACGTCCGGCATTAATCTTTTTTTTATTTTTTGAGACAGGGTCTTGCTTTGTAGTTCAGGCTGGCCCTGAGCTCACTATGTAGCCCAGG
>PVIC010019024.1:0-13795 GCA_004025085.1 Thryonomys swinderianus
TTTTTTTTTTTAGAGGGTCTCACTGCGTAGTCTAGGCTAGCCCTGAACTCATTATGTATTCCAGGCTGGCTCTGAACACGCTGTCTCAGCCTCCTGAGTGCTGGGATTAGAAGCGTGCCCTACTACATACTCTGCATTTCTTATTTTGAGAAAGTGTCTCACTAAGTTGCTATATTAGCCATACTGGCCTCAAACTTTTGATCCTCATGCCTCAGCCTCCCATAGTGCTGGGATTACAGGCATGTGCCATCATGTCCAGCTAGGAGCATGTTCTTCTAACACACTGTACCTCATGACTTAGCTACACCAGTTACTAAACTACAGCAGTCTATCCTTTCCTCAACTTTCCTCTTCCTACCTACTTCCTATTTTCTATTCTACTGCCACTGCTTATTTTGGGGCTCAGTTCATTTAGCTCTAATATAATCATGGTATAAAACAAAACAAAAAAAGATTTGTCTGATTCTCAGGTTCCCCCATTAACATGCCTGCTATAAATTATTCATTCTGGACAAGTTATCCAGAGCTTCTGAGATTCAAGTCTCAATTCAATGGCAATAATTAAGTTAAAGTGATAAAACAAAGGGCCTAGCACAATGTGTTACTTACTTCTATTGTATCTGAAAAGGACGGATGCGGCTCACATTTGTAGCAGTGATCAAAATTTTAAAAAGCAAACTCTCTGGGCGTGGTGGCTCTTGCCTGTAATCCCAGCACTCGGGAGGCAGAGACAGGAGGATTGCTGAGTTCGAGGCTTGCCTGGGCTACATAGTGAGCTCAGGGCCAGCCTGAACTACAAAGTGAGACGCTGTCTCAAAAAAAAAAAAAAATTAAAAAAGCATATTTTACTCAATGTTCTCTCTGGAACATAAAGGCCAGGAAACATTAATCAAGAAACAGCCTGCGGGGGGCCGGAGATTTAGCTCAGTGGTTCCAGTGCCTGCCTCGCAAGCACAAGGTCCTGCGTTCGATCCCAGTAACCATATAGAATGCTGGGCAAGGTGACTCACGCCCACCAGCAATCAATACCACATACCACAGTGCCAGGCGTGGTGGCTCACGCCTGTAATCCCAGCACTTGGGAGGCAGAGACAGGAGGATTGCTGAGTTGGCGGCGGCTTGCCTGGGCTACATAGTGAGCTCAGAGTCAGCCTGAACTACAAAGCAAGACCCTGTCTCCAAAATAAAAAAAGAAAGAAACAACCTGCGCTAGGGATTTAGCTCAAGTGGTACCGTGCATGGGGGAGGGGGGGAGAAGGAAGAAGGAAAGAAGGAAGGAAAGAAAGAAAAGAGAGAGAAGAGAAAGGGAGAACAAAAGAAAAAATTTAAAAAGGAAACAGCTTACACAGGGCATGGTAGGAAAGGTCTGTAATCCTAGCAGCAGGGAGGCTAAGGCAGAAGAATCACTGTGAGCTGGAGGCCAGCCTGAACTGCATGGTGACATGATGTCTCAAACCAAATCAAAATGCAACAGGCTTAGACTCAATTTTCACATGTCCTCATTTTCCCAAAAGAGCTTTTCCCCATCACCTCTTGTTCTTTTATTTTTTCACTTTCTGTACAAATTATAGAAAATTATGATTTTCACCCATGACTATGTTTTACTTTTTATGATTCCTAAGTTCAATCCTTTAGTCTCTAATTTAAATTCCTGTATTAAAATGTATAAGCCAAGGCAGGCATAGTGGCACATGTCTATAATCCTAGCTACATGGAAAGCTGGAGGAGTATCACAAGTTTTTGTTTTTGTTTCTGTGGTACCAGCAACCAACTCAGAACCTTGTGCTTGTTAGGTAGGCACAGTGCCACTGAGCTACATTCCCAGCTCAGGAGTGTCACCAGTTTATGACCAGCCTGGACCAATTAGTGAGGCACTGTGTCAAAGTTAAAAAAAAAAAAAATTTAACAAAAATCCCCAAATAAATTTATCTTTCTCCCCAAACATGCAGGTCTTCCAACATTCCATAGAGTACTACTACCTACCAAAGACAGAAACCTGACAGATATCTGTACTTCCCTTGTATCTCTCTTCCTCCATATTCAAGTCTTGTAATCCACTTCGTTTTAATTCTACCTGCATTCCAAACTACCAGGCAGTTTCACGCCTTAATGCTTTTGAATTATTACCTCTATCTAGAAAATCTTCCACTTCTGTCTTTGCTTGACTAACTTTTCTTGACTTTAGAATTAAGGTGAAGAATTTTCTCTTCTAAAAACAAAATCTGGGCCAGAGATTTAGCTCAGTGGTTCCGGCGCCTGCCTCGCAAGCGCAAGGTCCTGAGTTCAATTCCCCAGTAACTACATACAATGCTGGGTGTGGTGACTCATGCCCACCAGCCATCAATACCACATACCACAGTGCCGGGCCTGGTGGCTCACGCCTGTAATCCCAACATTCAGGAGGCAGAGACAGGAGGATTGCTGAGTTCAAGGCTTGCTTGGGCTACATATTGAGCTCAGGGCCAGCCTGAACTACAAAGCAAGACCCTGTCTCAAAAAAATAAAAACACTAGAATTTATTAATACTGTGTTCTAACCATCGTACGGAAGTTTGCGTGAGTTGTCTTGCCTGATACTCTAAATACATTAATGAGGCAGGTGCTATCATGTTTTTGTTTTGTTTTTCTGAGACAGGGTCTCGATTTATAGTTCAGGCAGGCCCTGAGCTCACTGCCTCTGCTTCCCGAGAGCTGGAATTATAGGCATGGGACACCACGCAGGGAATTGTGGTGAGAGGTACTGATTGCTGGTGGGCATGAGTCACCACGGTATTCTTGTATGTGGTTACAGGGGATTGAATCAGAGACCTTGCACTTGCTAAGCCAGTGCTGGAACCACTGAGCTACATCTCTAGCCCTATGATGTTTTTACAGATAGGATGTCTGAGCAGTAACTAATGGGAGGTCATATATAAATAATAAATAGTAGAAATGAAGTCAAAGCCAGGTCTGAGCTCAGCACACAAGATGCTTACCCATCCTACTATACCAGTTTCCCCTTCCACCCAACCTGCCAAATCCCAGTTAGGAGTCTGTCTTCTACTGTCACAAAGAAGGGACACAAATCTTTGTTGTCTTTTCTAAAGTGAGTCTCTCAGCAACATTAAGACTGTTTCATTTATCTGTTTTCTTCTAGGAACAGTGGGGAGGAGGTGTGAGCCTATGCAAGCATGCTGCAGCTGACTGTTTATCACCGAAACCCTAAAAAGTTTGTCATTATTGGCTTAGGACATGGCAGACCCACAAAAAAAAATTAGGTTCTTTCACCTTATTATGTCCTAAATGATCTCGTCTTCTCTTCCCCAAATCCCACAGCACTTTATACACTTCTTAGAAAATTTGTAAACAAAGACAAAAAGAACAAAAGAAAGAAAATTTATATCTTCTGGAATAGGGATGCACCTCAGTCCCAGGTAGAACACTAGTCTAGTGTGCTTGGGGCCCTGGGTTGAATGCCCATGGCCACAGAAACACAAATAGCTTCTGCCTCTTACTAGCTTTCTGCATATGGTATTTACCCACCAGACTATGCTCTTTGCTCTTTGATGGCAGAATAGTTTTGTGTGTGTGTGTGTGTGAGAGCGTACGGGGCTTTCACACTACTCTATATATTTAGTGCTTTTAATTTGGGCCACAGATTTAGCTCAGTGATTCTGGCATCTGCCTGACAAGCGCAAGGTCCCGAGTTCAACTCTTGGTAACCACATACCACAGTGCTGGGCATGGTGGCTCATGCCTGTAATCCCGGCACTCGGGAAGCAGAGGCAGGAGGAGTGCTGAGTTTGAGGCTTGGCTGGGCTACATAGTGAGCTCAGGGCCTGCCTGAACTACAAAGTGAGACCCTGTCTCAAAAAAAAAAAAAATTAACTTTTAGTTTCTTTATATGGAAGGGTCTCATTATGTATGTTGTTCAGGGTGGTCTTGAACTCAGTGATATTCCTGCCTCAGCCTCCTGAGTGCTGTGATTACAGGCATACATCACCTAGCCCAGCACTTTTAAAGTTTTATTTTAAGACAAGGTCTCCCTAAATCAATAAATTGCCCAGGCTGGGTTCCAATTTGTAATCCTCCAACCTTTGCCTCCTTGAGTGTTAGGATTATGGCTTGGCCATCACACCCAACTGTAGAAGAGCTTTTAAAAATCTACAAATGCTGGGCGTGGTGGCTCACGCCTGTAATCCCAGCACTCGGGAGGTAGAGACAGGAGGATTGCTGAGTTCGAGGCTTGCCTGGGCTACATAGTGAGCTCAGAGCCAGCCTGAACTACAAAGCGAGACCCTGTATCAAAAAAAAAAAAATCTTCTACAAATGCTTTTCCCTATATTAATTACCCAATAAATAACTGATTAGCGAATCTATTATTAAAATATTGTAATTACCTGGGCATTGTGGCCCACACTTGTGCTCTCAGCAATCAGGAGGCTGAGGTGGCAGAAACACCATGAGTTCAAAACGAGGCTGAGCTACATTCTCAAAGAATAAAGTAAAACCCTGTAACTTTCTTAACATCCCCCCCCCCCCAGCTTGACCCACTGGTGGTACATGGAATATTGTCCCATCATCTGGCCAGGTGATAAAAAGAGATCTAGTCACTTCTACCGGTCTTTTTATTAATAAAAATAATTTAAAAGCCCGCCGGAGGTACAGTCATGTATGTACCACCAGTGGTTCAAGCCAGGGGGCAGCCTGACATACAAATTAAGACTCGTGAAAGTGCTGTTTTCGTTTCTGTCATGTAGATTTCTTCCCATTCCTATTAAATGATAGCCTTGCTATTAGCAATCCACGCTTCCCAAACCACAAACGGCCTTCTGATTAATTTGTCACGCTACACGTTTCCCCACGTCAGGAAACTGTTAGGGTTGATGGTCTCCGAAGAAACTCAATCCACTAATGACTCCCCAGTCAAAATAGTATAGAACCCTGGCCTGCTGGAGTATGTGAGTCACGTGGCTCTGCAGAATGACGGACACTGTCAACATGGTTTCAGGTTCACGTAACAGACTACACCACCAGCCTGCTGACTAGTCCTCGGGGTTTCTTTACGGGCTGCCACGGCCAATCATACCGCGTTCAGGGAGCTGAGGTTTGGTGGGGAAAGAGACGCTCCACCCGCCCCCAAACCTGGACATCTTCCCAGACCCTGCGTGTCAGACTTCTCCCTCCCTCAGACTCCCCAGCACCCGGGGGCGTGGTTCTCACCTACCACCCGCCCACTCTCTCCGGAGAGGCTCAACCGGCTTCTCCAAAGACCCTCCCCTCCGGGGGCCACGCAACGTGGGGATGAAGTAAAGGCCAGCACAAACCGCAGGCACTCCTCCTGCCTCACTTCAACTCCAGGCCCGGCCAGGTGTCCTTCGGCGCGTTTTGGACTCCTCACCTGCTCGGCCGACACCGCCCCCTTCCCCGCGCTGTTGCCACTGCTCTTGCCACTGCGACCGCTACTTTCCGCCATCTTCGCCGCCCGCCAGGCTTCCGGTCTGCGTAGCCCCGCCCTGTACGTCACATCCGACTCGGAAGTTACCGCCCACTCGCCCGGGTGCCGCTGGCTCCCGCAGTTCGAGTCGGATCCAGTGAACGGTTTTGGCAGCGTTTTCATGTAGGAGCTACTCACTACCTCTCCCGCTGTGGTGAATTCTACCTGCGGTGCTTTATCTCGTGCAACAGAGATTCCCGCTCCAAGGAGAGGCGGGGAAAGCGGGCTACCGTTAGGGTAGGGGGCTCGGGCTAAGTCTGGTCCTGTGTCTCCTCCCCACCTTTTGGGTGGTAGGGGGCAAGGGAGAGTGAACTCCCCCACGTAAGTTCTGGCGTGAGGAGGGCAGTATGCTTTGAGTCAGTAAACTGCGCGAGCGCACAGTCGAGAGAAGCTTCGGAAAGCTAAGGTTTCCTAGAGGTGACTTTTGGGCTGCGGAAACGTTTGGCGGAAGAAAAGGGATTTTATTTTGAGATCACTGCAAGTTGAGATAGTAAGACACTGACCAGTCTCCTCCATCTCCCTATCTTATGATGTCTTCTCATAGCCCAAACTTTAAAGACTTGGGAATGTCTCTTTGGCAGGGCGATTCAGACTCACAATATGAAAGGAGACATCAGAAAGCCCTAAAAATTTATTGCTTGAAGGGGGTTGACGTCTTCATTTCTCACCTTCCACAGGCTGAGCTTCATCACTAACCAGATCCTGCCCCTTCTGTCTCCTGGACTCCGGATACGTGGACTCTCAGTACTTTGTGCTCAGTCCAGGTAACATACTTAGTTTTGTACTCAGTGCCTGGCACGTGGTAAATGTTCAGTGTTAACTGGATGGTGGGAGGTGTCAGCTTTCTACAAAACATTTGGTGAAAAGCCCCACTGGGCCTGTAACAGCCTGATCAAAAAGAAGTCCAGAAATCAACCAACAATAAATGCTGGCGAGGCTGTGGGAGAAAGGAACCCTTCTCCACTGCTGGTGGGATTGCAGACTTGTGCAACCGTTGTGGAGATATGTGTGGAGATTTCTCAGAAAACTAGGACTAGGGGTCCCATTTGACCCTGCCATCCCCCTGCTAGGAATATACCCAAAAGAACTTAGAAAATCACAGTGGAAAGACAGATGTACACCCTTGTTCATAGCAGCTCAGTTCGTGATAGCTCAATCTTGGAAACAATCCAAATGCCCATCAACTGGAGACTGGATAAAGAAGATGTGGTTTTTTTATAAAATGGAGTACTATTCTGCCATAAAGAATGACAAGATTGATTCATTTGTGTGCAAATGGATGCACCTGGAGGACATGCTAAGGAGTGAAATCAATAGAGCACAGATAGACAAATACCAGATCTTCTAATTGATATGAGCACCAGTAGATGCAAATGAGCTCTAGTAGTATCACAGTCTTTTTAGAATGGGAAATTTCCAAAGGAAATTTGGTATGGGAATGTAATGAGGGGAAGGAATAAATATAATTCTGAAAGAAAAATTAAAAGAGCATATATATAGGGGGTGGGGAGGTGTGGGTGGGGATATGAGTAAAAATGAGAATTGACTGTGTCATATATTGGTACAAATTCCCCAATGTTATGTGTGATTGTGAGATGTATGCAAATTGTACCAATAAAGAATGCAATTTTAAAAATGTAGCTAAAAAAAAAAAAAAAGAAGTCCAGGCCGGGCATGGTGGCTCATGCCTGTAATCCCAGCACTCGGGAGGCAGAGGCAGGAGGATTGCTGAGTTCGAGGCTTGCCTGGGCTACATAGTGAGCTCAGAGCCAGCCTGAATACAAAGCGAGACCCTGTCTCAAAAACAAAAACAAACAAAAAAGTCCAGTTTTCCTGCCTCCCGGTTTGACCGTTGTTAAACTTGGGGTTCTCCATGCTTGGAAATCTGAGATCCCTTCCTATGCCATCCACAGAGCCATGGCTAGCTCCTCCTCCTCCTGGGAACTGCCCCTAGTGGCTGTGTGCCAGGTAACATCAACACCAGATAAGCAACAGAACTTTAAAACATGTGCTGAACTAGTTCGAGAGGCTGCTCGACTGGGTGCTTGCCTGGCTTTCCTGCCTGAGGCATTTGACTTCATTGCACGGGAC
Source organism: Thryonomys swinderianus (assembly GCA_004025085.1). Taxonomy (NCBI): domain Eukaryota; kingdom Metazoa; phylum Chordata; class Mammalia; order Rodentia; family Thryonomyidae; genus Thryonomys; species Thryonomys swinderianus. Next base: position 7,567 of record PVIC010019024.1, read on the forward strand.
CCTGCAGAGACACAACGCCTGTCCGAGCCACTGGGCGGGAACCTTTTGGAAGATTATACCCGGCTTGCCAGGTACTGGGGAAGGGGAGAGGGTAGAATCTTTGTTAGCCCGTGTCCCTGGATTGTCAAAGGAGAGTAAAGCCTTGAGAAGAGTTGTCGGTGTCCCCTCCCCCCCAGGGAATGTGGACTCTGGCTGTCCTTGGGTGGTTTCCATGAGCGTGGCCAAGACTGGGAGCAGACTCAGAAAATCTACAATTGTCATGTGCTTCTGAACAACAAGGGTGAGACTTCATAACCCTTTAGCCTGCCTCTGCCAAGGCTCTCGTACCTGAACTTGGATTCTTTAGAACTGTTCCATTCCTGTTTCCTTGGCCCAAGATTTCAGAGGTGCTTGGACGTCTGAGCTATTATAAACTGTCTCCTTCTTAGGAGGAAAAATAGCTAAGTTCAGCAACAAAAGTACTAGCAATGATCATTTCTTCTCTTTTCTTCGTGATACTAGGTAGAGATTGAACTCAGGACCTTGTGTTTGTGAAGCAGGTGCCACGTCACTGAGCTACATCCCCCCCTCTTCTCCTTCTCATCCTAGGATCAGTAGTGGCCACTTACAGGAAGACACATCTGTGTGATGTAGAGGTTCCAGGGCAGGAACCTATGCGTGAAAGCAACTCTACCATACCTGGGCCCAATCTTGAGTCACCTGTCAGCACCCCAGCAGGCAAGGTCAGAGTTGTGAGCCTGAGGTGGGGGAGGAAGGGGGAAGGGAACAGGAATACACTGAAGTGGTAACTGAAGCTGGAGAGCACTAAGGAGTGAGGATCCTGCACATACTAGATGCTGTGACAAACAGGATGGGGACACTAAGTGTGCCCCTTTTCATTTCAGATTGGCCTAGCTATCTGCTATGACATGCGGTTCCCTGAACTCTCTCTGGCATTGGCGCAAGCTGGAGCAGAAATACTTACCTACCCTTCAGCTTTTGGACTTATTACAGGCCCAGCCCACTGGGAGGTAAGACGCTGCTTCAAAACCTAAGGACTTTTAACTTCATCCCCTCTGCACCCTCTGGCTTTACAAGTTGAAAGATTCTCTTCCTCTTCCCACTTAGAAAATTCATTTGCCAGAGTTGTGGCTTGTAAGTTATTGAATAATGTAGTAAATCATTAAGTCATTCCTAGGCAGTCATCAGAATGGTCATAGTGGGCAGAGTCCATTTCCTGTCACTTCCCCATTAGCTGCTATGTTCATATGTTATCTCCTCTTCAGGTGTTGCTGAGGGCTCGTGCCATTGAAACCCAGTGCTATGTAGTGGCGGCAGCACAGTGTGGACGCCATCATGAAAAGAGAGCAAGTTATGGCCACAGCATGGTGGTGGACCCTTGGGGAACCATTGTGGCCCACTGCTCTGAGGGCCCAGGCCTCTGCCTTGCCCGTATCGACCTCAACTACCTGCGACAGGTGCGCCAACACCTGCCTGTGTTTCAGCACCGCAGGCCTGACCTCTATGGCAATCTGGGTCACCCAGTGTCTTGAGCTTCTTGACTTCTGCAAGTTGAGACCTCTGCTGTGAGGTGCTGCGGCTGTGACTTTCAGGCAGGACCCAAGCACAGCTCCCCTCACTTGGAAAACCGTGACCGTCTTGACGGAACACAGGCTCAACTTCTTGGGCAAGGAGTCTTCCACCTGAGCTCAGATTTCAGTTTCAGAAAAGTGGAATTTTATATAGTCACTGTTTATTTCATGAAAACTGAAGTTACGCTGAGGGCTGACCAGCACTAGCATTGAAAAGAAATATAATAATCAAAGTCTGTGTCTGGACATCTCCTTTGGGAGCTGGACGGGGAGGTGGTATTGTACCTGCCGGATGAGGCTCCAGTCTAGGCCTCCTGGCTCATTCGACATATCTCCCTACCTAAAAAAAGTGCAACGCTCAGTGCATGTCCCGGCCCCATTCTCCCAGGTCTGGGAGTGGGAGAGTGGGTAGGAGAGGGGGAAAGGAAAAGAGTCAATACTGATTACTTCACTTTCTCCTATGGTGCCCTTTACCCAAGCCAGAAGAAAGCAAAGGGGAGAAGGGCTGCAGGGTATGTTATTTATTCTCACTTGGACATGGGAGGAAAGTGTTACAGTCCCCCTTCCCCTCTTTAGGAGGAGTGTTTCGGTCAGCAGCCTCTTCTCTGCCCACCCTGTGTATGATGTGCACTTACACATACACATAGCGCAGTTAGGGGGGCGATTAGGCTGACCAAGGTCTCTTATGTTACTCCTTTGAAGAGGGATTGACAAAGCGGAGAAAGGAAGGAGCCACACCAGCAGTTTGAAGGGAGAAAAGAAGGCAGAGAGGAGCAGCACCAGAGGCCAGGAGAGAGTGGAAAGGGCCACAGCTTCTGTTTCTTAAAAATTCTATAATTTGGAAGAGGGTAGTGACTGATCTTCAAAACACACTTCATCCCACCTTCCATACAGCTCCCTTACTCACAGCCCTTTGGTTTCTCAGACAAAACTGAAGAGCCCTCACAAAGCCAGAAGTATTGGATAACCCTTCAATTCACCCAAAAGCAGTGTTCACTTCAATCCCTTACAAAGACTGTCCTATAGACTTTACATCTCCCTACATGTTCGTCTTACGGCTCAGTAGTGAGGTGGCTGCAGACACACACTGGGGTAGGTGGGAATGGGGACCAGGGTAAGCCCAGGCACATGGGTGCGGAGAGGGCTGGGGAACACCACTTCCACGCTCCTTTGTCTTTTCCTTTAAAAAAAAAAAAAGGCAGGGGTGTGATTGGTTGGAAGGGCAGAGAACAAACCCCAGAACCATATGTAAGCTCCAGAGGCAGGTGGTGGGAAGAGTCCCCAGAGAAGTGAGAAGGGGAAAGGTCAGGGCAATGCTTGCAGCATCAAGTTCCTCAGGAGTTTCTGTCGGCCCAGCTCATAGTCCTCCTCATCCACATTCACCAGCAGCTTGATGGCTTCGTGCCCCACAGCTTGCTTGAGTGAGTCTGTGATGAATACACCTTTAAGTGCTTCTAGTAATGAGCCATTGATGTAGTCGCGCCAGAATGCGTCGAGGTAGGTGAGCTCAGAGAACTTGATGTCACAGATGATGGAGCCCAGGTCCCGGGACTTGAGGATGGTGTTGGCCTGGCTAAAGCGCTCAAACTGGCGCTCAAGTGGGTCCTGCTTGTTAGAGAAGACGTTGCCTTGCAGAGCAGTGTCGTGCTGGCAGTATTCAGCCCGAACCCTCAGTCTGATGTCTGCAGGAAAGAAAAGACAGGGAACAAAAGAGGTTACAGTGAGGAGTAAGTTACAATGCAAGTCTGAAAGCTCAAAAGAACAGCAGAGTAGCATTTTTATCACTCAAAATAGCACTTTAGGGCTAGGGATTTAGCTCAGTGGTTCCAGCATCTGCCTTGCAAGCACAAAGTCCTGAGTTCGATCCCCGTACCACATACCACAATGCAGGGCATGGTAGCTCATGCCCATAATCCCAGCACTCGGGAGGCAGAGGCAGGAGGATTGCTGAGTTCGAGGCTTGCCTGGGCTCCATAGTGAGCTCAGGGCCAGCCTGAACTACAGAGCGAGACCCTGTCTCAAAAAAAAAAAAAAACAAAAACAAAAACAAAACAGCGCCCAGCTTGTAGGAGATGGTTTCCTTACAGGCATCATAGCTCACTTTAATATTTGGTTCCTCCTGCAATAAGCATGTCGTATTGCCATCCCTTTGAGAGTTAACTTCAGAGAGTTGAAATGGATCCTGCTATGTAGATGAAGAGTTCTGGAGACCAAACCTTTTAACCTCACTGCAACAGCAATCGATGTGAGCTTTGCACTGAACATAAGCTGCCCAATAACCCTACAGTTCTATTTTCCCTCGAGCCTACTCCCCCTCTGGAATCTATGAACTTCCTCACCACATGTCTGCTTTTCCTTGGGATCTGGTGTCACTGACTTCCGGCGTTTTCGCTGGCTCCCAAGTGTGGCTCTCCCTCGGGTTGGCCGCTTGCTACACATCTGAGGACCCGAAGTGGGGCAGCACACCACAGGATAATGGGGAGGCACTAGCAACAAAGGAGAAGAGAAGAAAGTACGGTAAGGTAAAGGCAGAAATTCAGTCTTGTGGGAATGTGAAGGAATCATACATTTAGCACTGAATCAATGCCATGACCTGAAAGGACACCATGTAAGTGCACACACAAGGCACCAATAAGCATTTACACCTCACCTGAGTTTTTTATGGTGTCAGATGTGAGGAGACAGCATCCTCTCATGGGAGCTGGCAAAACCAGGAATGTTATATTATCAATGTCTTCTTGCTTAACTATGGGAATCAAGAGTGTATCTTCTTGGGCCGCAGGGTTAGCTCAGTGGTTCCGGCGCCTGCCTTGCAAGCGCAAGGTCCTGAGTTTGATCCCCGGTAACCACATATAATGCTGAGCGTGGAGACATGCCCACCAACAATCAACACCGCATACCACAATGCCGGATGTGGTGGCTCACGCCTGTAATCCCAGCACTCGGGAGGCAGAGACGGGAGGATTGCTGAGTTCGTGGCGGCTTGCCTGGGCACCACAGTGAGCTCAGGGCCAGCCTGAACTACAAAGCGAGACCCTGTCTCAAAAGCAAAAAAAAAAAAAAAAAAAAAGAGTGTATTTTCTCACCTGTTTTGGGGGGTTGGGGAGGCCTCGGTTCTGGATCACTGAGGGTTCTTGGGGTCACATAGCGAATTGACGTCTCCTCCAGATACTTGTCTACAAGGTCAGGGCACACTGGAGCAGGAAGAAAAGTCATTCAGGGGAAGGTACAGCCCTCACTTCCGCCAGTGGGCCTCATGACTGTCCTAAGTACTCCCCAAAGTCAAGCCCTCCTCCCGTGTGAACTCCTATGCTCCACTGCAGGCCTCCCAGAACTCTTCCCTGATTCCAGTGCTCCCAACCACCCCAAATCCCTCACCAGCCCTTCTCCTCTTGAGGGTGACGTAGGGCAGCAGGTCATGGCGAGTGATGATGCGTAGCAGCTGCAGCACCTGGCGAAAGTTACTCTCGTCACAGCGGCCCTGGCGCTCCAAGGCCAGTAAGAAGTCACGTCCATTTCTGATGAGTCCACGCTCATGGTCATCAATGACGTCGACGAAGAGGAAGGAAAGCACGCGCACATCCCTGTGTGTCAGGTGGGTGCCCACAATGTCAAACATGCGGTGCAGGCTGTACAGCCCATGTTCCTGCTCGCCGTGCTCTTCAGGCCACACCTGGCTTGCCCGCCGCTTTAGCCCCGCCATGCTGGGGGCTCAGGAACACAGTGCTTTCCAGAATCTCTGCTCAGCAGCTATAATCCCCAGTGCACTGTGAGGACAGGGCAAAAACCTGTGAGCTGCTCCATGACAGAAGCCAGTTTTATTCATTCTAGTGACTAATATCACACTTGGTACAGTTTACTAGTTAACACGTTTATTAGATGTTTTAAAGTATTTTTTTAAAAAAGTAAAGCTTACAGCTCTCCACAGCCAACATATGATCTAAGTCCAGATTCTACCGCAGAAATATAATTCCTGCCCCTGAATGAGAATATTCCATCAATTTTAGTACTTATTCAGCAAAAGTTACTATACATACTGCTCTGATTATTGGTCTTGCCCCAAAAGTTTTTTGTCTCTTGAAAACTTAAACTCTTCTTTCTCTTGCTGACAAATAAGTTTTAATATAGGGCCCTGCTATGTAGTCCAGGCTGGCCTTGAACTCATGCCCCTTGCCTCAGCCTCCCCAGTGCTGAGATTACAGGTACCACCTCACTAGGATTTCAAAATAGGGACTTTCTTCTTAATTAATATGGAAGGTACATTAGATATATACTTACAGATTAACAATAAGAAAACTTAGAATGTTTAGTTACAACTAGTTTACATTCTATGTTATATCATTAACAAACTATGTCGCAATGTGACATTTTTCCAGCTGGTACTAGAGATTAAATCTAGGGCCTTCACACTGAGTGGCATCCCCAGGCCTTTTCACTTTAAGCAGGGCCTTGCTAAGTTGATAAATTGCCTATGGTGGGCTTCGACCTGTGATGTTCCTGCTGGCATAACAGACATGCACTGCCACACCTGACAGCTGTGTGGCTTTAAGCAAGTCACTAACTTCAAAGCCTCATCTATAAAAAGAGATGGAAAAAAACAGTCCAATGAGAAAATGCATACATATGTCATTATTTTCATATATTTTCTCACTGGATTC
>PVIC010019024.1:13895-31070 GCA_004025085.1 Thryonomys swinderianus
AGGCTGGCCCTGAGCTCACTATGGTGCCCAGGCAAGCTGCCGCGAACTCAGCAATCCTCCTGTCTCTGCCTCCCGAGTGCTGGGATTACAGGCGTGAGCCACCACGCCCAGCATTATATGTGGTAACCGGGGATCGAACTCAGGTCCTTACGCTTGCGAGGCAGGCGCCGGAACCACTGAGCTAACCCTCCGGCCCTCTCACTGGATTCTTAACCAGTACCACATACACACACACCACATACATACCTCTCTGTAAACCTTATATAAGTGGTCCTGAAAAAGAGTTTCAAAGAGCTGGGCACAGCTCTTTAAAGTGCTTTTAAAGACTTTTAAAGTGCTGGGTACACACCTGTGATCCCAGCACTCAGGAGGCTGAGGCAGAAGGATCACAGTGAATTCAAAGCTAGCCTGGGTTACTTAGTGAGGTCTGAACTATATAACAAGACTTTATTTAAAAAAAAAAAAAAGGCTGGGGATTTACAAGTGGCACTGCACCAATTTTGGACACATAAGGGCCCAAGTTTGATCCCTGATACCGCAAAAAAAAAAAAAAAAAAAAGGGCCAGAGATTTAGCTCAATTGTTCCAGTGCCTGCCTAGTAAGCGCAAGGTCCTGAGTTGATCCCCAGTAACCGCATACAACAATATCGGGCGTGGTGACTCACAACCACCAGCAGTCAGTCCCACATACCACAATGCCAAGCGTGGTGGCTCATTCCTGTCATCCCAGGACTCAGGAGGCAGAGGCAAGACGATTGCTGAGTTTGAGGCTTGCCTGGGCTATACAGTGAGCTCAGGGCCAGCCTAAACTACAAAGTGAGACCCTATCTCAAAAAAAGAAAAATGAAAAAAAGTGACTTTAAAGTTATAAGCATTGTTGACCTGTGTCTCAGACACAACCTCTACAAAATTCCATTTTTTTTTTTTTTTTGGTGGTACTGGGGATTGAACTTGGATCCTTAAAAATTCCATTTTTTTAATAATTTAAGTCTAAAAGTGTAACTCCTCAGAGGGTTGATAGTCACCAAAACTTCACAGCTCTATGTACATTATATAATTTGGCATTTGATTCACAAAGTTCCTCCATCATCCTGGTCATGCCAGTGACCCAGCTATTTTCAGCCTTCTGGTCTAACAACTTTCACCTACACTCTAGTCATTCATTCTACTGCCCTGCCAGTACCAGCTGTACTAGTCCATCCTCTGAACACAACCACCAGTCACCCAATGGATGCTAAATTCCTGCTGATGCTATTTCTATTTAGCTCAGTGGCACCACACCTACCTTGCAAGCACAAGGGCCTGAGTTCAATCCCCAGTACCACAAAAAATAAAGGAACCGTGTACCCTTCCTTACCTGTTTTAGTATATGTGCTACTAAAGTAACAACTACCCTTCCTTACCTAGAGCATTCTAAATTCTTTACACAACATACAAAGCCTTCCATGATCCAGCCTCATCTCCCACCATATCCCACTTTCTTTTCTTTAATATTGATCCATTTTATTCTCTAACATTATCAGTTTGTTTAGTAATTTATTTTTCTACTTTTTCTTAAGGCTACTGCCTTTGCCCAAATGTCCCTGTCCCTTCTCTGTTCTACACCCCCATAACCACCCTTTTCAGATGGCTAACTCCTACTCAATCCTGTAAGAGTTGGTTCAGATGCCATCTTCAAAATTCTCTACACCCCCAGCCTGGGTTAGGGAGTCCCCTTCAGAACAGTCTGCATGTTGCCTTTATATCAATGTACTAAAATTATTTAGTGTATTTATTATCCAATTAGATCCTATAAAACTCATAAAAAGGAACTAAATCTAATTCATGCTTATGTCCCTAGTGCCTAGTAGTGGACAGAGCCTGGCATTTGTAGAACAATTTGTTGTTCAACTGAACTTATTCTCTAAGAGATTACTACAACCAATACCAATTAAGAAGAGCAAGAGTGAGAGGACTCCATTAAAAACAGACACAGGTAACTTATTACGATGCACATATTCTGGCTAGCCTGTGCCACAGGGACTATTTACACCACACTATCTTACTCATCAATAAAATGAGTTATAAAATGAAGGGTGGAGAGTGTAGTTCAATGGTGGAATGCATGTTCAGGGTGTGTAACGCTCTGGGCTGGATCACCAGCAACAAGCAGGGAGTAGATAACATGATAAGCTAATTCAGCAGAATCAAACTGATGAGGATTCAGAAAGCTAAAGAGCAAGTAAGCCAAAGATGGAAGCACTGAGGTATTTATCCAATTAAGAAAAGTCACACCATCAGACCACGGGTTGATATGTGGGAAGGAAATATAACCCACATACATAAATAGTGTAGAGCCCAAATCCCCCCAACCTGAAGCACAGAAAACAGCTACTCAGGTACAAACTGGTTTTCCTTGTCCCTCCCTCTCTCATTTCACCTGCTGCTGTCACTGGGTACAAATGGGGGTGCTGAAGGAAAATAACATCTTGCTCATAGCAGGCAGCAGGAGAAAACTGAGCCTCCTTAGAGCCCCTACAACTCCTATGTTCCCTATCCCACCTGTTCCCTTTGGCCAGCTGCTGATTATGAGGTTCCCAAAGAAAGCAGATGGGCAGGTTTCACATTCAGCCAATCAGAGCAGCAGGTTGCCCTACTGTTCCCTACTAAAGGGTCCTTACATCCCAGGAAATGAAGAAATAGTATCTACACACGCTTTGCCACTGGAAAATGAGATAAAACGCAGGAAAACTATAGTCCCAATTTTCTATCAATGGATGCAGTTCTACAATAGACCTCAATCTCCTGAGGGTTCACTCCTCATGTTTGAGAAAGGGGGACCCTCCTGTCCAACTTTATGTTTTTTGTGTTTTTTTTTTTTTTTTGAGACAGGGTCTCGCTTTGTAGTTCAGGTTGGCCCTCAGCTCACTATGGAGCCCAGGCAAGCTGCCGCGAACTCAGCAATCCTCTTGTCTCTGCCTCCCGAGTGCTGGGATGACAGGCATGAGCCACCACGCCCGGAATTGTGGTATGCGGTGTTGATTGTTGGTGGGCGTGTCTCCACGCCCAGCATTATATGTGGTTACCAGGGATCGAACTCAGGATCTTGCGCTTGCGAGGCAGGCGCCGGAACCATTGAGCTAACCCTCCAGCCCTGTTTTTTGTGTTTTTTTTGAGACAGGGTCTTGCTTTGTAGTTCGGCTGGCCCTGAGCTCATTATGTAGCCCAGGCAAGCCTCGAACTCAGCAATCCTCCTGTCTGTGCCTCACAAATGCTGGGATTACAGGCGTGAGCCACCACGGCCGGCCCTCCGTCCAACTTTAAATCCTTAATCCTATGAATGATCCAAGGAATTATCACAGCTTCTAGGTCAGTGGTCCTCAATCAAAGGCAAATTTGTGCCCCAGGGGATATTTGACAATGTCTGGAGAGACTTTTTTACCTTTTGACATACGGTCTCGCCTTATAGTTCAGGCTAGCCCTGAATTCACATGTAGCCCAGGCTAGCCTTGAACTCACAGCAATCCTCCTGCCTCTGCCTCCCAAGTGTTGGGATTACAAGTGTGAGCCACCAGGCCTGGCACTGTGGTGTGTGGTACTGATTGCTGGGATTACAGGCGTGAGCCACCACACCCAACAATGTGGTATGGTTACCGGATCGAACTCCAGACCTTGCACATTTTTTTTTTTTTCCTTTTTGAGACAGGGCAGACCTTGCACTTTTGAGGCAGACGCCAAAGCCACTCAGCTAAATCCCTGGCCCTCTGGTTGACTGTCATGCACAGTGGAAAAGGGTTGCTACCATCATGTACCAAGGTCAGGGTTGCTGCTAGACATCCTATAATGCACAGGCAAGTCCCCATTACAAAGAGTTGTCTGGCTCAAGATCTCAGTAATGCTGAGATGAGAAACCCTATTCTAAGTGAAGCATGTGAAGAGCTAAAAGAATGTATGGATTTTCCACACCAGAACTGGAGAAGGAAGACATTAGGCTGCCACCAACCCAAATCTATCAAACAATATTCCAAAGGAAAAGGGTTAAGAGACATAAGATCATTTAACTCTTGAGTTCAACTGGTACAAGGGAGTTTCATCCCACTTCAGCCTTGTCTCCTCTGTCACCTGCTATTACCATCCAGGTGAACAGCAGGTGGTAAGGCTACACTCCCTTCTGCCCCATCCCTGGAGGTCTACTTTGACCTAGATCAATCAGGAGTTTTGTGACAATAAGAAATGCCATCTTCTTCAAGGTCGACACAAAGGATCCTGCTCTTAAGCTTCAGGGGCATTTTTAAAGTTCTGAAATTAGCTGGAAGCAGACCCTTCCTTCTTAGGTCACTGATCAGACTTATACTGCTTAGTCAATGAGGCAAAACATAGCAGAAGTAAGTATCCCAAGGCCATGTCCTTGGGAGAAATGTCAGGAAGCTGACACACAGGCTAATAGGCAGCTCTCTCACTTAATTATCATTTAGAGTTATGAGTTAACTCACTAAGCAGCTAAGATGGGGTTCTGGAAATCTATCTTCAGGATTAAAAGAACATGACCAACCTCCTCACAAACCAAAATACACTCAGCTTTCTGTGGCAGTGAAGCAAAGGAGCTCAGTCTAAAATATAGACGATCTACTGGAAAGACATCAGAGCAGTGAGGAGAATGTTGTCTAAAACGAGGACTATAAAGAACTTGAATCTGGGTATCTGAAACACCACTAAGAGACTAAGAGACACTCTCATAAACAATATCTTAGTACTGGCTTGTCTGGCTCAATTTGAGATACCAACATGATGCCCCTGCTAGAGTTTCCCAAAAATAATTTTTTTTTTTTTAGACAGGGTTTCACTTTGTAGTTCAGGTTGCCCCGGAGCTCCCAAGGTAGCCCAGACAAGCCTCAAACTCAGCAATCCTTCTGTTTCTGCCTCCCGAGTGCTGGGATTACAGGCGTGAGCCACTAGGCCTGGCCCCAAAAATAATTTTTAATGATGTAAATCACTGTATTTCAGACGTTCTAAATTTGATGGTGGCTTTTTTTTTTGAGACAGGGTCTCCCTTTGTAGTTCAGGCTGGCCCTGAGCTCATTATGTAGCCCAGGCAAGCCTCGAACTCAGCAATCCTCCTGTCTCTGCCTCCCAAGAGTGCTGGGATTACAGGCGTGAGCCACCACGCCTGGCTGGTGGTGTTGTTCTTGAGATATTGTCTCACAGAGTAGTCCACAGGGGTCTTGACTTCAATATGTAACCCAGACTACCCTTGGAACTTGGATTTCTCCTCCTGCCTCAGCTTTCTAAGTGCTGGCAGTACAGGCATGTGCCACCATGCCTATTTGTTTTTCTCTTCAAAGGTCCAAGTAAATCCAGAGCCAACTGACAGTCTACATGTATTTATAGGATTTCCTCCTAATGGCTCATTCTCTGTTGAGTTTCTATGGTCAAGCAGTCTAGTCTCATCCCATCTGGGGATGATACCTGTACTTTTTAAAGTACTCTTTTTCAGAAGCCCTGAGGAGAGACATGTGAAGAAATAAAAAAGAGTAACACCTTGAAATAAAAATGGTAATCTGGTTTCTTCCCCAAAGGGGTATCTGTAGGTTCATGGGAGAACTACAGATACTTCACTCTCTCAGAAGTTCTCAGAACAAAGTGATATGGAAGAGGTGAAAAAGAGTGATCTTCTGAAACTTCAAGTGAAATCTACATAGGAGGAAAAAAGAATAAGAGAAATGCTACCCACGGTTAGGAGGACATAATGTGTTCTTGGTGATGGGAACTAAAAAAATAAAACCAAGTATCTAGAAGTCAAGAGTTTACAGAGTATGTTCTCAAAAGAAGACTGGAGAAACTCTGAACAGCTGGGAGAGAGAGAAAGCTAAAGCAAAGCCTTTCCGGGCGCTGAAAGTACTTTAGTAGCCCTCCAAGGACTACAGTTTGTAGACACTGCACTAGTATAGCTTTCCAGATGTTAAAGTCTATCTCCTGGTGCTGCCCAAAAAGACAAGAACCAAAGCTGGTGTTTGTCCCAAGCCACCTAACTCCCCTCTCTCTTCTCTCCTATCTAGCTCCAGGCGCCTGAAGAGACAGTAAGTACAACAGATCTTAATGCACTCAGTTGGGTGCATGAAAACTCATTTTCCCTGGCATCTACCTCAATACGTATAGCTCGTGCCATTTTCATGCTGTTCCACTGTTTGAAAAACAATAAAAAGTTCTAGACTTACCTCTGGAAGAAACTTAATTTCCCAGGTCTCTTCCTAGCACAAGTTTCAAAGCCAGCAGAAAAACAAAAACAAAAACAAATGGGGGAGGGAGTCAAACTTGGAGCTTGGACAATGTTGGTCAATCTCAGTCGCAAAAATTCAAAGAAGCTTGAAGCTATTTCAATCAAATTGATCCACTCCAAGATAAAGAACTGACTCACAACAAAAACCTTTAAGCTTCCCTAACTCCCTGTTAGTCAATTCACAAAATTCTAAGTTCTAAGAATTTCCAGTCCTAATGTCTCATAGCAAAAAAGGTCTCAAATTGGACAGCTTCCAAAAAAGCCCATTACTGTCTGGTAACTTTCTCACTTTTCTTCTCAATTCTTTATTCCACCTATTTTGTTACAGTATTATTGTTGACTTTTATCTTAGAACTGGGAGGAAAGTGGTTACAGTCCAAGAACCATCCTTCAAATTTTATCTTTACCCTTTCCTCTAACTAGCACACAATGAGAACAAAATACCCATGTACATTTCAGCAGGGAACTGTTTTCTATATGTGTATATTGACTCCCTCTCTCCTAACACTTACACAGCAAAAGAAGGGTCTGAGAACTAAAGGACACTTTGAATTAGCCTGCCTAAAAGCCAGTCTTGTCTTTTCTGCTTCCTCCTTAGACTTCTCAGCATACAGAGCTCCAATGTGGCTGCATCTGTTTCCCCAGTCTTGTATTGCTAATTACTAAAAAGTAGAGAAGTCCTTCGCTGCTCCACACTCCACACCAGCTTCCTCATTTCCCTTTCTTTCCGTAACCAGGAAAAACAAGAGAGCAGTAAGCTACAGAGAGCCTTTTGGAAAGCAAATCCAGTTGAACGCTCATTCAACCCCAATTCTCCAAACCCACATGACCATTCCCTTCTGCCCTTCCCACCCTATTAAAAAGCTAAGGGCCTGGCAATTAGAATTGGCTGCAAGTGATACTGCTTAACTCGGCTCTCTTCCTTGCCACAGGGGGAAGGGAAAGCCCCCCAATCGCTATCACCCATGCAGCTCCACTGTCCTATCTCTCATCCTATTCTCCTTCCTCCCAAACTTTCCTCCCCGTCTCTCACTTTCTCCATCGCCTTGTCACACCGAGACTCTCTCCAGTCCCCAAACCTTCGTTCTCTCCTTTTCCACCCAAATTCTCGCCTAGGCCCTTCCCCCTCCCACTTGCAATTTAACACTTTCAAAACCTCCTTCCACGAAACGTCTCAAGTCCGATTCTCACCTTCTCCTACCTCCTCACAACAGCGCTGAGCCCAGCCCTCCCGCCAACCACATGCCACAAGCCCCTTCCCCGGGCACCCTCAGCGTCTCCCTCCGGCTCCTCCTCCACTCCCATCCGGCAGCCTCCAGCCCCGCTCGCCCGCCCCCCCGCCCCGGCCTCTCCAATACCCCGGGCCTGGCCCGGCCCGGCCCGGCCGGCCCTCGGTGACGCCCCTCCCCACGCCTCCACCCCTGCCCTCCGCCACAGTTGCCACCTCCCCTGCACGCCCCCCTCGGCCGCGCCCCTCCCCCACCTCGCAGCGTCCCGTCACCTCCTCTCCGGAGGTTCTCAGGCTGGACGTCGCCACCGCCTCCCCCTCCACTTTCCTTCCCCGAGCCCTTTGCGGCCCCGCCCGGCCCCGCCCCGTCCCGCTCGACTCCCCCTCCCCACCCCGGCCGCCCCGCCGCCTCACTCTTGGCTCAGGCTCGGCGCCGCCATGTTGGATCCATCCGCGCCGCCTTCCCGGGCCGTCTCACGGCGCCGCATCCGGGCTCTAGCCGCCGCCACCGCCGCCGCCGCGGGCGTGGGGGAGGGGACAGGCGGGCGGGGGCGGCTGCATCCTGCACAGCGCCTCCCGGAACCTGGCCGGTTAGCGGCGGCTTCGAGACCATAGCGAGGCATGAGCAAGAGTAGCCATACTAAGTGAGGGCAGCCTGGCAGTAGCATTAAGCGGAGAATGGATGGCTTCACTTTAAGAGGAGAGAATGGAGATTGGCGGCCATCTTGCTTTGGGGCAAGCTGGCAACGCTGGTTTGTCCACTCCAAATCTTCGGGGCGGTGGGAAGGAACAGGAACATTCTTCAGTGTGCAGATATAGGTGGCGCCAGAGTTGGCTGGTGTAGACTTCAAGACACACTGAAACAGAAATTGGTAGCCATGACGCATAAGGGCGGAATAGCACTGGGGTTGGACTGTCGCTTGAACTTGGGTGAAGGTTCAAGATCTGGATTTGACCTTTGCTCTGGGCTTCCTGGTCACCCGGACGTTAGGCAAACCCGGACGTGGAGCAGGGATCGCTGCTTGGATTCTCTCTCGGAATTCAATCTTCAGAATTTGCCTTTTGAGCGCCTGCTTCCTGTAGGAAGTGTCACCAGAGCTAAGTCGTGGAGGACTTGGGATCTGAACTGGGGCGGGGAGCAGGGGGCGCAGGTACGTTCCGAAGGTGCCCACAGCCCGGCGGGGCCAAAGAGGGAGAGGTAATGTCCTAAGGCTTGTGAAATGGAGAGGGACCAGATTTCCCCCAGGCCAATTAATTTTATCCTAAGGGCAATGAAGAGGCTTTGAACGGTCTAAGCAGAAGTGTGAGCAATTAGTTCATCACTGCTGGCCCGGGTTGGGCGTAATTGCGGGCGCCTTACAGCCCCAGTAATTTAGAACACTGAGGCCAGAGGATCGCTCCAGCCTTGGAGGGCAGCTTGGGTTTAATAAATGGGACGCGGAGGTGTGGTTCAGTGGTAGACTGCGTGCTTACCGTATGTAAGACCGTGAGTTAAATCTATGGTGAAGAAAAAAATAATAAGCCGTCGTTTGCAATGCGAAGGATCGATTGGAGGGCCCAAAGTTAGAGACGAGGAGAACTGTGAAGCTTTTATTCAGATAATAGATAGGGATGTGACTCAGCAATAGGGCTGCTTGGGGTGTCCTGGGTTGGGTCCCCAGTGCAGCAAAAATTAAATTCTAAAAAAAAGGAATGGGCAAAGGAGACAAAGATTGAGTTGGGAGATATAAACGTTCTGACTTGAGTGATTTTTTTTTTTTAAATTTTGAGACGAGGTTTCAAGCTGCCCCTGAATTTACTAAGTAGCCCAGGCTGACCTTGAACTCACAGGGATCCTCCTGTCTCAGTCCCCTGAGTGCTGGGATTACAGGCAGTGCACCGCCTCGCCTGCATCTGTTTTTAGTTTTTGCGGGGAGAGAATGAATTTTCGGTTCTGTGGGATTTCCATTAGACAAATAATAGATAATGCGAGTTGGGAACCTAAGAGTGTTGAGCTGTGTTTGTGTGTATATAGATTAGAGTAAAATGGCCTGGTCGAAGGAAGCCATGCATTTGAGGAATGGGATGGGGGAAGAAAGCTAAAAAGAGGACACAGAGAAAGGGCAAACTGATAGAAAAGAAAAAAAATTCACGAAAAAACGTATCAAAGAAACTGGTCCAGTGCTAAATGTAACAGAAAGCTCAGGTAACTAAAATATGTCCACTGGATTTTGCAACAAAGTCACTTAGTAAATTTAAAGTAATCTGTTTCATAAAGATGTGGAATAGAAACCAGACCGAAATGATCAGGCCCAATGTATAAAGACAGTTTTTTCCGAAGTATTGACTAAAAAGGAGGCTAACTGTGAAGTTCTGCATGAGGAAGAATTACAAAAGAGTGTTAGGTGACATGTGGGACCATGAGATGGAGATAATATAGCAATTGAATATACTTGCACAGATCTATAACTGAGGAGAAAAATATAGTCAGTTGAAACAAGCAAGTGCAAGAGAATATTACACTTACATAAAAAATTAATCATGAGGCTGGGGATTAGTTCAGTGGTATACCCTTTGCCTACCAAAATGTGCAAAGCCTTCATTTTTATCCCCAGAATCAGTGGAGAAAATTAACCATGAAGAGTGGGCCTGGGAGGGATTACACACTTTTCACTTTAGATCCACCTTTACCGTTTGAATTTTACTGTGACCATTTATTATTTTTATATGATACGGCTGTGTAAAACACTAGCTTTATAGCCAAAAATTCTGAAACTCCAACATTTTGGTTATAGTTGGGGCCATAATTTGGATAAGCTCCCCAGAGAAGAGCAGAATGCTGATAGTGTTGTGGGGAAATCCAACATTTAAGACACAAGCCGAAGAGCTCTTTTTGACAAGGACAGTGAAGGAAGAAGGACACCACCAATACCGACAACAACACAAAACAGGATCACAAGAGATGGCTTCAAGAGGATAGAAATTAACAGTATCAGAGATCCCTAAAGAGGCAAAGAAAAGGCATTTTTACTTCAAAATCCAGGTTTCTAGGAAGAAAGTTTTTCCAAGAAGATGGAAAGATAGTTGTGTGCAAGTAGCAGTGTGTATCAAGAAGACAGCTGTAGCAGGAATGGGAGAAAAAAAATCTCTAGAAGGTTGAAGGGAAGAAAGTATCAATTAGAAATAGGCCGGAGGATATAATTCATTGGTAGGGCATGCTTGCAGGGGATTCTGGGTGCAATACCCGGCACCCCAAAATAAAAAAAGCCAGCTTTGGGGGCCCACACCTGCCAGCATTTGGTAGGTGAGCCAGCAGGATCACTGAGTTTGAGGCCACCCTGGGCTATATAGCAAGACCCTGTCTCAACCATCCAAAATAATAATCAAAATATAATGATCAGCTTCCTGTCCAGGACTTGTAGGACTGAGTCCTCTTCCCTGAAACCGGCCTTAACAACCATATTTCCAGAATTCCACATTCCAGCTGTCCCTGAGTTCATCCATTTGGAGGACTGTTTGGGGAACCCTGGAAGTTCACTCATTGTGAAGCCTCGGGAGAGCAGAGCAGGTTTCCTCAGGTGGAGTGGAGTAAAAAGGAGCAAACCTAAATGATGATGGTACAAATGGCCACTCGTGTCCATGGCTGAGAAGTTTCAAAACCATTCTGGAATTTTTTTTTTTTTTTTTGAGACAGGGTCTCGCTTTGTAGTTCAAGGCTTGTCCTTGAACTGAGCAATCCTCCTGCCTCTGCCTCCCGAGTGCTGGGATAACAGGTGTGAGCCACCACGCCCGGCACTGTGGTATGTGGTATTGATTGCTGGTGGGCATGAGTCTCCGTGCCCAGCACTGTATGTGGTTACCGGGATCGAACTCAGGGCCTTGTGCTTGCAAGGCAGGCGCTGGAACCACTGAGCTAATCTCCGGCCCCTATTCAGGATTTTTTGTAAGCTTGAGCTAGACAGTTGTTCTTCCTTAGTTTAAACTCTACATTATTTGTATATTTTAAAAACCTCTACTCTGGAGGCTAAGGCAAGAGGATCATAAGTTCAAGGACAACCTGGGGAACTTAGTAAGAGCCTGAGGCAGAGTGAGAGGGAGTGGCTGGTGTGTTGCTCAGTCGTGGAGCCCTTACCTCGCAGACTGGAAGCCCTGGGTTCAAGTTGGGAGAGGAAGAGAAGAAGAAAACTTATCTCTTGCTTAATGTTTTTTTCCCATCCTGTTTGATTCAACTAAAAACTCAGGAAACTCCACTGAGGAAGCTGAGAATCCTATGTTGTTCTTTGTTGCTCAGGTCTTTGCCTGTCCCAAATCCCTTCCTTCACAGTCGTGTCTATCTCTCCCTCAGCTAAGAAAGCGCTTGTCCAGCTTTCAGAGATCAGCCGCAGCAGACCTCCCGGGTGCCCAGCCTTCTCTCTGCGGCATACTTCATTCCCACTCTTGCCTCTTCCTTCACCTGAACTTCATCACCCTGGTACTGAACTGCTGAGGGTGGCAGCCACGGTGATACTTCCCCAGCCATTTTTTATTTTGAGACAGTTCTCATGAAGGCACCATTTACAGCTTCCTTTGCTAGAACTTTTAACATGGCAGCCATTAGCTCCCTGTCCAAGTACTCCTCTTTCCACTATTTACTGCACTCTGCTTCTCAATGCGGTGTAGTTCTCTGTTGTTAAAGGGGGGGGGGGGGGCTTGGGGCCGGGGGATTAGCTCAGTAGTTCCAGCGCCTGCCTCGCAAGTGCAAGGTCCTGAGTTTGATCCCAGTAACCACATACAATGCTGGGCTGGAGACTCACACCCACCAGCAATCAACCAGCAATCAGCCCCACATACCACAGTGCCGGGCGTGGTGGCTCATGCCTGTAATCCCAGCACTCGGGAGGTGGAGGCAGGAGGATTGCTGAGTTCGAGGCTTGCCTGGACTACATAGTGAGCTCAGAGCCAGCCTGAACTACAAAGTGAGACCCTGTCTCAAAAAAAAGGGGGGGGCTCTTTTAAAGCTGGAACGGTGGCATATTCCTACAGTCCCAGCACTCAGAGGCTGAGATAGGAGGAGCTCAGTAAGTTCGAGGTCAGCGTGGGATACGTGGGATACGTACATAGCGAGTTCAAGACCAGCCTAAACTATATACCCAGACTGTGTCTCAAAACAAACAAAAAGCAAAAATCTTTCACTCATTGTCCTAGTCTTCCCTCTTTGGATCAACAGGTCATATGCACATGTCAGTTCTTCAAATAACCATGTTTCTACTGGTTTTTTGGGGAGGTGCAAGGCCTTGCTGTGTTTTTCTCAGCCCGTGGCGCTTCTCAGTTTTGACAGAAATTACTCTTTTCACATCAAAGAAGTTTCTATCCTGTTAGCCCATTGTCACAAATATCTTTGTGATTCTTCCACCCCTCCCTTCCTCTGGTGCTGGGCATCGAACCCTGGGCCTCACATGGAGTGGTTTACCAGGGAACTATACCCTTAGCCCCGGGTTGAAGTTTAGGAACTTACTAACCTGATAGTCTTGCTATACTGCTTGGTTCTCCAGTAACTCTAAGCTGCAACAGGTACTCGTTTTAACCCATGATCATAGCACCTCCCAGTCTCTTGAGTTTCAAAGCTGGCTGTAAGCCCTGCTAGTGTCTCCTGGTTCCTGAATGGAAGCAGAGAGGCCACATTCATTGCTGAATCAACCTTTCTTTCTTTCTCTTTCTTTCTTTCTTTCTTTCTTTCTTTCTTTCTTTCTTTCTTTCTTTCTTTCTTTCTTTCTTTCTTTCTTTCTTTCTTTTTCTTTCTTTCTCTTTCTTTCTTTTCTTTCTTTTTCTTTTTCTTTTTCTTTCCCTTTCTTTCTTCTCTCTCTCTCTCCTCTCTTTTTTTTTTTTTTGAGACAGGACTTCTCTTTCTAGCCCAGGCTGGCCTCAAACTCACGGCAGTCCTCATGCCTCTGCCTCTGAGTGCTGGGATTACAGGCATGAGCCACCATCCCTGGCATTTGCTGAATCTTAATGACCTGCTGTCCAAAAGTCTCCCCAACTTGCCCCCTTTCCTTCATTCTGAAATTGTGGCTTCACTAATATGACTGGGCAGTTTCCTTAAATGCACTAAACTTGTTTCCTCATCTGTAAAAGAGAGAAATGTAACATGTACATTTATCATTGTCATTGTTGTAATGGTCATCATAAACAATGTGTGAGAAGTGTTTCACAGAGCATAGTGCTTGGTAAATATTGTATTTCTCCAAATATAAGCCTGGGTCTTATATTCATTTTTGCTCCAAAAGATGCAATAGGGCTTATATTTTAGGGTATGTCTTATTCATGTACAACAAACTACATTTATTCATTTATTCATGTACAGAAATCTACATTTATTCAGATATACTCACGTCATCTTCTGGAACACCATCCTCTTACAATCCTCAAATCTACCGTGAACTTTCTTGGAACTCTGTTTCTTGTAGGAACTGCTGGCCCCAATCTCTCATGTCCCAGCAACAGAGCTCTCCCTAAATGAGCTCTTCTTGTCCATGCAGCCTCCTTGTAGTGTATCATTATGACATGCAACATATTGAATTATGAAAGTTCATATTAGAACAACCATATCCATCTGTTAGCAAGTGCATGCATGTTATTTGTGTATTATGTCTGCACCATTCAATCACTGGGCAATAACTTTTGAGTTACGTGGGCATTTACCTCTTGTCCAGAGAGACCTGCTTGGAAATTAACACATTCTTAATTATAATTTATACTATTACTTAAGTTTTAATGTCAATACTATTATTTATAATTACATGTTAATATTATTGTATAATAATACATCCTTTTGTGTGTTGTAACAGACAAAGTACATCTGACCGACCATATTAAATGGGGCTTCTGGGCCGGAGACTTAGCTCAGTGGTTCTGGCGCCTGCCCCGATAGCGGCAAGGTCCTGAGTTCGATCCCGGTAACCACATAGAATGTTGGGCATGGTGACTCACGCCCACCAGCAATCAATACCACACACCACAGTGCCGGGCGTGGTGGCTCACACCTGTAATCCCAGCACTCGGGAGGTAGAAACAGGAGGATTTCTGAGTTCATGGCAGCTTGCCTGGGCTACATAGTGAGCTCAGGGCCAGCCTGAACTACAAAGCGAGACCCTGTCTCAAAAAAAAAAAAAAAAATGGGGCTTCTTTTGGGGGGTAGGGGTTATATTACTAACATCCTGAAAAATTTTACTAGGACTTATTTTTCAGTTAGGTCTTATTTTCAGGGAAATGCGGTATTACAAATTTTAGCTGGGCATGGTGGTGCATGTCTATAACCCTGGCACTGGGAAGCCTGGGGCCAAAAAGATCACTGAGTTTGAGACCAGCCTAAGACTGTCTCAGAAGAAAACAAAAGAGGCTGAGGATATAGTTCAGAGGTTCCAACACCTCTCTGGAAAGCTCAAGGTCCTGAGTTCAATGCCAGGTTAAAAAAAAAAAAAAAAACTACTACTGTCACAAGCTTCCCCTGGGTTTTACAACTCCCCCAGGCTCTTTGTCAAGCACTCTCTGCTGCCCCCACAAGGATGAATTTTTCCAAGCTCTTTGTTATTTTACAGTCCCAACAAATAGCACTCTCATCTATTCCACTAGCTAATTTTTTTTTTTTTTTTTTTTGAGACGGGGTCTGGCTTTGTAGTTCAGGCTGGCTCTGAGCTCACTATGTAGCCCAGGCAAGCCTCGAACTCAGCCATCCTCCTGTCTCTGCCTCCCTGAGTGCTGGGATTACAGGCATGAGCCACCACGCCCGGCACTGTGGTATGTGGTATTGATTGCGATTGCTGGTGGGCATGAGTCTCCATGCCCAGCATTGTATGTAGTCACCGGGGATTGAACTCAGGACCTTGCGCTTGTGAGGCAGGCGCCGGAACCACTGAGCTAACCCTCCGGCCCGCTAATTAAAATTTAAACAACTTCCTTTTGATTCATTGTTCAGTTAAGATGCTGATGCAAGAAGATCTTGAGTTCAAACCCATCCAGGCTACATAGTGACCCTGCTTCTGTAAAAGAATGAATGAGTGCTGGGCGTATACATATATATATATATATATATATACAAATGTGTGCGCGCACGTGTGTGTGTGTGTGTGTGTGTGTGTGTAGTGGGTCTGGTGGTACCAGCCTGTAATTCCAGCACCCTGGGAGGCCGAAGGAGGAGGGTTGAAAGTTGGAGACAGCCTGGACAATTTAGCAGTTAGTAAACTGTTTCAAAAAAGTAAAAAAGGGTTGATATAGTCCAATGCAAAACTCTTGGGTTTAATTTGCAACACACACACACTGAAAGATACAAAGGAAAAAAAAGACACCACCACCCCCAAGCAGGGCCTGGTGATGTACACCTACAATTCCAGCAGTTTGGGAGGTAGAGGCTGGAGGCTTACAAGTTTGAGGGCAGCCTGGGCAATTTTGTGAGACCTTATCTCACAACTTAAAAAGGCTGGTGGGGAGCCAGGCATGGTGGCACATGCCTGTATTCGCAGCACTTAGGATGCTGAGTATCATGGTGAATTTGAGACCAGCATGGGCTACATAGTAACTTCAAGCCCAGCTCGAACTACATAGTGAGATCTTTTCACAACAAAACAAAACAACAAACATCTAAGAAACTGGCCAGGGTTGGAGACCTATCTTAGTGATGGAGTATTTACCTATCAAAACCCTGGGGGGGAAAAAAAAGTTAAAGCTGGGTAGATTGTGCTGCTATAAAACAAGTTTCAACAAATTTTAAAGAATTGAAAATTTTTTTTTTGAGACAGGGTCTCGCTTTGTAGTTCAGGCTGGCCCTGAGCTCACTATGTAGCCCAGGCAAGCCTCGAACTCAGCAATCCTCTTGTCTCTGCCTCCCGAGTGCTGGGATTACAGGCGTGAGCCACCACGCCTGGCATTGTGGTATGCGCCTGGCATTGTGGTATGCGGTGTTGATTGCTGGTGGGTGTGAGTCTCCACGCCCAGCATTATATGTGGTTTCCGGGGATGAACTCAGGACCTTGTGCTTGCGAGGCAGGCGCCAGAATCACTGAGCTAACCCTCCAGCCCTTTTTTTTTTTTTTTTTTTTTGAGATAGGGTCTCACTTTGTAGTTCAGGCTGGCCCTGAGCTCAGTATCTTGCCCAGGTAAGCCTCAAACTCAGCAATCTTCCTGCTTCTGCCTCCCGAGTACTGGGATTACAGGTGTGAGTCACCAGGCCTGGTCTTGTATGTGGTTATCAGGGATCGAACGTGGGACCTTGCGCTTGCTAGGCAGGCGCCAGAACCACTGAGTTAAATCTTCAGCCCCAAGAATTGAGATTATACAAAGTATGTTTCTCGCCCACATGGCAGTTAAACTAGAAGTCAGTAACAAAGTAACTGGAAATTTCCTATCTTTAGGAGTTAAGAGCTGGACTTGCTGTCACATGTATATAATACCAGTGCTGAAAGGCTGAGGCAGGAGGATCATCACAAGTTCAAGGCCAGCCTTGGCTACATAGTGAGTTCAAGGTAAACCTCAAGTATATAACTAAGGCACTGTCTCAAAAGTTGAATTAAAATTTTAACGTAAGGGCCAGAGGGTTAACTCAGTAGTTCCAGCGCCTGCCTCGCAAGCGTAAGGACCTGAGTTCGATCCCCGGTTACCACATATAATGCTGGGCGTGGTGGCTCACGCCTGTAATCTCAGCACTCGGGAGGCAGAGACAGGAGGATTGCTGAGTTCGCGGC
>PVIC010019025.1:0-30969 GCA_004025085.1 Thryonomys swinderianus
AGCAGATTGGATCAAGAAGCAAGATCCTACAATCTGCTGCATACAGGAAACACATCTAATTCAGAAGGAAACCCATAGACTGAAAATAAAGGGTTGGAAAACAATCCTCCATGCCACAGGAAACTGCAAAAAAGCAGGAGTGGCTATCTTGTTTGCAGATAAAATAGATTTCAAGCCCAAACTGATTAAAAGAGATAAAGAAGGTCACTATGTTCTCATACAGGGAACAATCCAGGAGAAAGAAATAACAATCATAAATATCCATGCACCAAACTCTAATGCACCAACTATATAAAACAAACATTACTGGACATGAAAAGCCAGTTAACCAAAAAAACAATAGTAGTAGGGGACTTTAATACTCCACTGTCACAAATGGACAGATCAACTGGACAAAGAATTAATAAGGAAATACTTGTGCTGAATAAAACTTTTGAGCAAATGGACTTATTAAATGCCTAGAGAATTTTTCAGCCTACAAAGCGAGAATATACCTTCTTCTCAGCTGCTCATGGATCATTCTCCAAAATAGATCACATTCTAGTCCATAAAACAAGCTTAAGTAAATGCAAAGGAATCGAAGTTATCCCCTGCATACTATCACACCATAGTGCCTTGAAACTGGAGCTGAATAGCAGAAGAAATTCTAAGATCCTCACAAACATAAGGAAATTGAACAACTCTCTGTTAACCAACCAATGGGCCACAAAAGAAATTAAAGAAGAAATTAAACAGTTTCTACAACTAAACAACAACCCCAGCACAACATACAGGAATTTATGGGACACAATGAAAGCAGTTCTGCGAGGGAAACTCATAGCAGTGAATGTATACACTCAGAAAATGGAGCAAACCAAAATAATCTAATGATAAACCTCAGACAATTAGAAAAAGAGGAGCAAAACAAATCCAAAGCACATACTAGAGAGGAAATTATAAGGATCAGAGCAGAAATTAATGCAATGGAGACAAAGAGAATACAAAGAATCAATGAATCAAAGAGTTGGGTCTTTGAAAGGATAAATAAGATCGATAGACCCTTAGCCAACCTTATCAAACAAAGGAAGGAAAAGGCTCAAATCCATGCTATAAGGAATGAAAATAAGGAAATCAGCACAGATCCAAAAGAAGTCCAAAGGATAATAAACACGTACTTTAAAAATCTATACTCCAAGAAGATGGAAAATCTAGAAGAAATGGATAGATTCCTAGACTCATATGAACTTCCAAAGCTGAATGAAGAGGATATAAAAATGTTAAACAACCTGATATCAATCTGGGAAATTGAAAATGTAATAAAAAAACTACCAACAAAGAAAAGCCCTGGTCCTGATGGCTTCACTGCTGAATTCTACAAAACTTTTAAAGAAGAGTTAATACCAGTACTTCTCAATCTCTTTAATGAGATTGAAAGGGAAGCAGTACTCCCCAAATCATTCCTTGAAGCAACCATCACCTTGATTCCAAAGGCAGGGAAAGATCCCCCAAAAAAGAAAACTACAGGCCAATCTCTCTAATGAACATTGACGCAAAAATCCTCAATAACATACTTGCAAACAGAATACAGAGAGTTATCAAAAAAATCATATACCCTGATCAAGTCGGATTTATCCCAGGGATGCAAGGCTGGTTCAACATACGTAAATCAATCAATGTAATACACTATATTAACAGACTCAAGGACAAAAATCATATGATTATCTCAATAGAGGCAGAAAAAGCATTTGACAAAATCCAACACACATTTATGATCAAAACCCTACAGAGAATTGGAATTGATGGACTTTACCTCAATTTAATACAAGCTATTTATAAGAAACCAATAGCCAACATCATACTTAATGGGCAAAAACTGAAACCCTTTACACTAAGATCAGGAACAAGACAAGGATGTCCGTTGTCTCCACTCTTGTTCAATATAGTGCTGGAAATATTAGCCATAGCAATCAGGCAGGACAAAGACATAAAAGGAATAAAGATAGGTAAGGAAGAAGTTAAACTGTCATTATTTGCTGATGATATGATACTCTATCTAGAGGATCCTAAAAATTCAACCAAAAGACTACTAGACTTTATTACCAGATTTGGTAGTATTGCTGGATACAGGGTCAATGCTCAAAAATCAATAGCCTTTGTCTACACCAACAACAGACTCACTGAAAGAGAAATTGGGGAGTCAATCCCTTTCACAGTAGCACCTAGAAAAATGAAATACCTAGGAATCAACCTAACAAAGGAAGTGAAAGACCTCTACTCTGAAAACTATAGGACTCTGAAAAACGAGATAGAGAAGGAAATCAGAAAGTGGAAAGATATCCCTTGTTCCTGGGTAAGGAGAACCAACATCGTCAAAATGGCTATACGTCCACAGCTACTATACAGATTCAATGCAATTCCAGTTGAAATCCCAATGGTATACTTCACAGAGCTAGAGAAAATAATATAAACATTCATCTGGAACCACAAGAAACCTAGAATAGCAAAAGCAATTCTAAGCAACTACGACCTGGCAGGGAGTATTATAATCCACAATTTAAAACTCTACTATAAAGCCACTGTGATAAAAACTGCATGGTACTGGCAAAGTAACAGACCTGAGGACCACTGGAATAGATTAGAAGACCCAGAAACAACACTGGATACTCTAAGCCACCTTATCTTTGACAAAGGAGCCAAACATCCTCAATGTAGGAAAGACAGCCTGTTTAACAAATGGTGCTGGAAAAATTGGGCTTCAACTTGCCAAAAGCTAAAGCTAGACCTATCTCTTTCACCATGCACAAAACTAAACTCACAATGGATATGAAACTTAAACATTAAAACAGAAACAATAAGCCTGCTGGAAAACAGACTAGGTAAAACTCGTTAGGCAGAGACTTTATGAATAAAGCCTCTATAGCACAAGAACTAGCAGAAAGAATCAACAAATGGGATCTCATTTTACTGAAAAGCTTTTGCACAGCAAAAGAAGTCACTGACACTGCCAAAAGACCACCAACAACATGGGAAAAAATATTTACTAGTTGTTTATCAGACAAAGGGCTATTATCTACAATATATAAAGAACTTAAATAGATCAGCCTCCCCAAGTTGAAAGACCCAATTCAAAAATGGGCATCTGAAATGAACAGACACTTCTCAGAGGCAGAAGTTAAAGCAGCTAAGAAACATATGAAGAAATGTTCAACATCACTGATCATTCGAGAGATGCAAATGAAAACAACACTGAGATTTCATCTCACTCCACAAAGAATGGCCACTATTACAAAATCAACCAACAATAAATGCTGGCGAGGCTGTGGGGAGAAAGGAACCCTTCTCCACTGTTGGTGGGATTGCAGACTTGTGCAACCATTGTGGAGATCTGTGTGGAGATTTCTCAGAAAACTAAGACTAGGGGTCCCATTTGACCGTGCCATCCCCCTGCTAGGAATATACCCAAAAGAATTTAGAAAATCACAGTGGAAAGATACATGTACACCCTTGTTCATAGCAGCTCAGTTCATGATAGCTCAATCTTGGAAACAACCCAAATGCCCATCAACTGGAGACTGGATAAAGAAGATGTGTTTCTTTTTTATAAAATGGAGTACTATTCTGCCATAAAGAATGGCAAGATTGATTCATTTAAGTGCAAATGGATGCACCTGGAGGACATGCTAAGGAGTGAAATCAATAGAGCACAGATAGGCAAATACCCGGATCTTCTCGTTGACATGAGCACCGGTAGATGCAAATGAGTTCTAGTAGTATGACAATCTTTTCAGAATGGGAACTTTCCAAAGGAAATTTGGTGTGGGGATGTAATGAGGGCAAGGAATAAATACGATTCTGAAAGAAAATAAAAGAGCATTATATAGGGGGTGGGGAGGTGTGGGTGGGGATATGGGTAAAAATGAGAATTGACTGTGTCATATATTGATACAAATTCCCCAATGTTATCTGTGAGTGTGAGACGTATGCAAAGTATACCAATAAAGAATGCAATTTAAAAAAATAAACTGGAAATTTAGATCATCCAGCAGCTACCTATCAAGCGCAAGGTACCTGGTTCAATTCCCAGTAACCACATACAACAATAGCGGGCATGGTGACTCACGCCCACCAGCAATCAGTACCACACCCCACAATGCTGGGTGTGGTGGCTCACGCCTACAATCCCAGCACTCAGGAGGCAGAGGCAAAAGGATTGCTGAGTTCAAGGCTTGCCTGAGCTACACAGTGAGCAGAGGGCCAGCCTGAACTACAAAGTGAGACCCTGTCTCAAAAAAAAAAAAAAAAAAAAAAAACTTCAGCCCAATAAAAGCCATAATTGAAATTGTGGGTTAAATTGTAATATCTGAATTTCAATATAATACATTACTTTAAAAAAGAAGTATATGAATACTACTACATTCCAGAATCTCACTTACTTGAAAGGACACTTCAAAATTATATAGTTAAATTTTGAATTCTGCTTTTATTTTTGATCTTGAAGCAGAGTCCCACAATGTAGTTTAGTATGGAACTCAGGCTGACTTGAACTTGCAGAGATCCTCTTGCTTAAGTGCTATAATTACAGTGTGCACCTATGTGGTGTCAGTTAAACTTGGAAGTTCACATAAATATCAAAGGATCTTTACGTCGCAATGAGGTGGTTAGTTACCTGACATGTTTGGTACATTTTTCAAATGTTATTACTAACTTCATTAGACACAAATTTGTTGCTCTTGCTTATACTCGGTTGTATCTACTAATGTTGTGTGAATGTTGTTACTGCTATTGTTTCCATAGTCTGGATTAATTTAAAAATGTCATTTCCCAAAAATATCAATCTACCCCTCTGTGATACCTTTTTCTTTGTTTCTCCTTTCTTCTTTCCTTTTTTTCTCTTCTTTTACTAAACAATAATTTTTATTGCTCGTAATTTACTAAAGCCTACGTTAGATAGACACAATGTGGACTTGTGTCCTCCTTGTGTCTAGGAAGAGAAATAACAAATATGCAGGTGAACATTCTAAAATGTAATATTTGCAAAACAGGGCTAAGCACTAGCCTCCTGAGGGCTGGTAGGGGGTATAGAGAGTGATACTTCTTTGAACATCAGCATGGCCAACAATGAGGGAAACTGCTCCTAGCAAAGAGAATCAAATTTTTTTTCCAAAAGATTTTCTGCAACCAGACCAGTTTTCTTCCAGAGCCCCAACACTGTTCTCTTGAGCTCCTCTTCCCTAGTTAAAGCACCACTTTTAAATATCCTGCTCTTCACACACTGAGATCAGGAAATTGACAGCTCACAAAGCAGTGTTCTGGCACCAGGACTGAAAGGAACAGGCCCTAAAAGCAGAGGCTCTATTTGTTAGCTCAAACACAACTTGTTATAATCCCTTTTTGCCTTCTGTGCTTCTATAATACAGCCCTTCTTCGATTACAAGACACTTTGAAGATCTCACCTTCTCCCATTACTTGTCTTCCACATAAAATACCCACAGATGTGAGACTATTAGAATGTGTGAGAACTGCAGTTGATAATTTATAAACCAATACTTCCTCTGGTTTGAAATTTGCTAGGATTCAATGACCTGAGAAGGCCTATTGTTGCAGGAGCGGCCCCTACTGACCAAAAGAAGTACTGTAAAAGGGAGTGAAAGTCTGAGAGGCCCAAAGTGACGCTCAACACTTACTGTCTAATGACAAGCCATTATTGACAGACATTCTGTGATTAATATAAGAAAACCGAGAATACACACTCAAGAAGTCAAAGTAATTTTGTCTTTTTTAATTTTAAAACTAATACATTTAAGAATTCACCTCTTCTAGAACAATAATCACAAATAATTGCAGCCTTAGCATCTTGAAGGTGCTCTAATTTTTGTTTGTTTGTTTTGTTGTTATATTTTCTCTCAACCACAGTCAACTCAGGTTGTATAATAACTGAAGAAGAATGGAGCAACATACTCAAAGAAACACCTATAGAAACCCTGTTCTTGCATGAAGGCATGTAATAATGGAAAATTGGCAATTTTCCCAGAAACCTCTATAAATTCAGCATAATATTAATCAGAACACAAATAGGATTTCTTAATAAATATGACAAAGTGGTTCTTAAACTCTTCTGTAAAAGGATACACAAGATATTTTTATCTGATATATCAAATATCAAATACAAAATTATAGTAACCAAAACATTTTGGAACAAGCAATGTAAGTGCATCCAAAACAGATCCAGGTGTTTTAAGGGATGTAGAATTTGATAAAAGGATCTTATAAATTAATTAGAAGATAATTAAATGTATGATGTTGAGATAAGTGGGCATAATGCCTATCTTAAGATATACAAAAGACTAAATTACATCAGGAAAAAGAATCTAAGCAACAGGAAAAATGTAGAATTACATTTTTGTGATACTAGGAGGAGGTAGCCTTTCAAGCTACAGTTTCAAGCTCCAAAAACTGCACTCTCTACAAGTTTATTTAGCATGTCCCTAGTTTACATTCCTCCCACTCAGTTCTGATTTCCATACATTGCTATTATGACTAATTAGGCACCTTTTTCTATCCTTTCTTTTCAATAGAAAAAAATGAGACACATAGAAATGAAATTCCTTGATTAACAAGTTTTGAGTCATGGAGACATTGTCAGGAACTCAAGAGCATTAAATGTCTTTTCAAACACTTGGTCTTCATCAAACCAATTCAAGATCACAGACAGCCCCCAGAGAATCCTAGGTGCCTGGGGTTTATGTTCAACACTCTATTTTTCATCCAAAATTTGTATCCTAGTCCAGAAAACCAACCACAACAACTATAAACACCAAGAAGGAGAAAAGACTAAATCCTCTTCCTTTCTGGAGAAAGAAGAGGTGAAAGATAACAAGTTTCTCTACAAGGGAACACACTGAAAGCTAATGTGAACAGGCACATTAATGACCATGATGATCTTGGAAGCAAACAACTCTAAATGCCTAAAACTTCACTGGAACCGGGAGTAATCTGTTGAAGAAGCCACTACTTGCAATTTAATGTTCCAGTAATTGTTCTATAAAAAGACCCTTGAGCCACCATATGAAGGAAATGGTCTAGACAGCCACATTCCAAGAAGGGGCCCTTATGTGTGTAGCTGATTGAGTTTACACTCTCCTCCTGATTCACAAAGAGGAGCCAGTGTGCCCATGGGCCTGCGGCCAGGATGTGGGTGGTTAAATAAGTACTTTTGGAGGGAGTGGTATTCTGGCAACCACATCAGCACACCAGCTGATCAACAAATACAGAAGTTTTGAATGAAATTGGACAAGAAGATAAATTGGACCTGTTCTTTCCAATATGTGAAGAGTGGGCATCTACCAAATTTCAAAAGTTTTCCAGACTGTCAAATTTCCAGGCAATTCTATCAATGTTCTCTGTAAGCTTCCTATGGGGAAGCACTGTCAATACCAATTACACACAGGAACTGTGCAACTATGCATACACTCCTGTTTTCTAAACTACCAACATGATTTGATTGCACTTATATAACTGCCACTACATTCCACTTAGTGTCAGATGGGAGGGCAGAAAATGGGAGAGGAAATAATCTCAATGTTTCTACGAGATTTGCAATACATTAGAGGAAAAAAAAAGCCTCCTGCCAAAATTTTTTCCTTAATTTGTTTCAAAAATACTTAAGTCTCACCTCTTCGATGAAGAATTTCATTACCTAATGAAGAACAGTTGGTAATTTCTCCCACACCCAAATCTGTTCAAATTTGTTTCTCATGATTATCTGTTTTCCTTAATGCAGTGTGTTAAAAGGAATGTATTATTTGCCAGTGAGTAATGTGTTTTATATTTAAAATGTTTAATATCATAACATCACTTATATTTTTCAAATTGAAGTCTAAATTCTAGAGAATAAAATTATGAAAATGTGGATATAAAAACCTCCTGTTCGTATTTTTTTCTAGCAACAATGCTATTATCACCAGCTTTAGTAAAGTGAAATTCTTTTCTCTATCAGGCTAACAAAAGAATTAAATTTTTTACAGAATGATTTGGCAGCTTGCCTCATGCTGGTATATACTCAAAGAGGAGAGAACTAAACAACCAAGCTGAATTCATCTTTTGGAGTTCATAATTACTATTATGTATTGATAATCAGCTTCTCCTTTATTGACAAGAACACTGTCTCTGGAAATTAGGTATGACCAGGTGACTATAAAATATCAACTTAAGTAACAAAGAGGAGTGAGAAATAACTTCATAGCTAAAGCTATTCTGAACATAGATCTTGTCCTGATCAGTCCTTAACTTTCAATAATCCTGATGACATCAGTGCCTTTCCCTGACACCTACAGTTACCTACAGATGATGTGTACAATATACTGTTAGAGTTCAGAGTTGCAGAACCACTTTCACAAAATAAATGATAGGCATACAGATGGATAGATTAATAGTCACATACACAGATAAAAATGTAGAAAAATATTTATTACAGGGAATCCTACTTAAGCAAGAATAGATGACTAAACTGTCTTTGAAAGGTCACTGTCTATAGCTAATGCTGGACCTTGAAGTCCTCATGATGGGAAGCCAGGGAAGGAACATGCATATAAAGTGGAAAGAAATAAGAACATATTGAAACCACAAGTACAAGCTAGAATCACCCCCCCACAAATACACCCAAAATCCATGTCAGTTCTTGTTTCCTCTGACCTGGATAATAACATTAAGGTCGACAAAATAACAGACCTCATAGATACCCTAATCCCTGAAACCTGTGAATATGTTCTATGTGCACCAAAGGGGAATTAGAGCTTCAGATGGAACTGAAAACAAGTACATGGATTTGAAATGTGAGAATCTTTTATTTAAGTAAATGATAGAAACTGTATCAGCTTCATTATCTCTAAAGTGGGAGCTGAAATATACAACACGTGGATCTGATTTCAGTAAAAATT
Source organism: Thryonomys swinderianus (assembly GCA_004025085.1). NCBI lineage: Eukaryota > Metazoa > Chordata > Mammalia > Rodentia > Thryonomyidae > Thryonomys > Thryonomys swinderianus. Next base: position 8,916 of record PVIC010019025.1, read on the forward strand.
TTTTTTTTTTTTTGCTTTTTGAGACAGGGTCTCGCTTTGTAGTTCAAGCTGGCCCTGAGCTCACTATGGTACCCAGGCAAAAATTTAACTTTTTAAGGTAGAATCATATATATAATCCCAGGCAGTGGCCTGAACCATTCATCGATACTAATTGTTGTTGATGGAAGTCAACTAACTTTAGGATAAGGCCCAGATCCTGATGTAACTAGCTGGTCCGTGAAATTACAGGACTCCTTGAAAATGGAATAGAAAGACAGAAGAGTCAATGTCATGGCAAAGAAAATGGCTGCCATTCTATAGAATGTCTAGACATGAAGATACCCCATCAGACCTCTTTATCGTATCCTAATAAAACACATGTCAAACGTGTCTAACTAGGAGGATTGTAAGATATTGAGCCTCCCTGACTGTGACCAGTTGTTAGCACAGGAACAGAAACCTAATTTAAGTGTTCTGCAGAAACCAGGCCCTCCTTCCCAGGCTGGCACATCAGTAGCAGGTGTTGGAGAAGCTGAGGTTGGAAAATCCAGAATTCATTATAGGCATTTCAAGCCCAACTTCTACATCATGATGAGGTAAGACCACAGATGAGCCATCACATGTGCAAGCTACAGAAGGCCTAATGCTTCTCTACCACTTCCCAAGTCTCCCAAGAATCTCAGTATTCTGAGAAATTTGGTTTAACCTAACTGAACTGATAAAGCCATTACTGATATCTTTGATGCCATTTTTCTTCCTTCTTTTGAAGAAAGTTAATATTAAACTGATTGATATTGAAATTTACTTACTTACTTACTTATTCATTCAAATGAGAGTCTTGTTATATATCTCAGTCAGGCCAAAACCCAAATCCTCCTTTCTCAGCTTCCCAAGAACTGTCATTACAGGCATAACATTAAAATGTTTAAATAGAATCAGTGGTTTTTCTTTAGAACCTATGTACAAAATAGGAAAAATAACCCCTCATGATTCCAGTGTGCTATGTGTAAATATTAAATATACTTTTCATATAAATTTGCTTGTCCAATTACTTTAAGTAGATGAATTTTGATTAAACTAATGGCAATTTCCTAATGAGTATCTACAAAGTTCCCTATTGAGATCTTTATGAAAACTCATGGTTTCCCACCTTCAATATTCTATATTATTTAATTACTGAAAGATCCAGTATCTCTATATTGCAATGTGGAAAGTGAGTAAGTTCTTAAAGCAAGTATTTCTGGGTTCTCACATCCTCCCTATCTGACTTGGTTGATACTGAAAAGTTATTTCTCTGAAACTTAATTGCTTTATCTGTAAAATAGAATTATTTCATCAGCTATCTTCAAGGCCATGAAACTCATTACTAAATTAGGCATGATCTTCTGAATCCAAAGGGAATATAGTGAAGAATTGTCCCAAAGAGGTTTTTTAATTCCTCAACATACTCAGCCTCTGTCAATGAAGAAAAAAAACCTACAAAAGTGACTAGATCAATAGCAGCCATCAAGATCTATTTTTAAGAATTTACCAGAAAAGAATCAGTAAAACATCTAAACAAGGAAAGGGTGCAGTCCTCACTTGGGCCAATCATAAGCCTTTCAAAAATGTAGAAAAAAAACCTAACTCTTCCATAACCTAAAAAATAGCATAGTAATGTTAAAAGTACCAGACATGTACTGGATCAAAAGAATGAACTCTTTGAATCTTTATTGCTTTACACTGAGCCATACCGGCCTCAATCAGGTATGTGCTTCTCTGATCCACAGTCTAAAAAATGCAAATTTTGACTGTGAAATATATTAAGAATATGACTTATTTGCCATATGTGTTATCTGAGTGAAAGAAAAAAAGTAAAAACTGCTGTGAAAACATTAAAAAAAGTTTGACCACATTAGAAGAGTAAGACACACAAGGACGAAAGGATAGTAATTTCCCCTGAACTCCTCCCCTTAATATACGTGTTCTAAAAGTCCCCTTTACCAGATGGCCAACCCAGCTGAGGGAAAACAGCCAACTTGATTTCAAATGTGAGGATGATTTTTCATTTCAGTAAAAAATAGACACTGTCTCAACTTCATTATGTCTAAGAGGAGAGCTCAAGTGTTCAGCATGTGGGTCTGGTTTGAGTAAAAGTTTGTCGTTTTTGAATAGAAATCATATGTAATCCCAAGCAGTGGCCTGAACCATTTGCTAATACTAATTGTTGTTGGTTGAAAGCAGAGTAGGGGATTGTTAAAGTCTTCCCTGGCAGAAACCTGATCTGTGGAAATGTACTTCGCAGGAACTGTGATGAGGTTTGCAGCTGGCAGGAGGGTATGACAATGTGGCCACATGCGTCTCCATCTTCGCTTTGGCAACAGAATTGAAATTCACATGAAATGACTCTGGGAGATGATGGCCCAAAAGGCAGATTTGGCATTTTATTCCTCCCTAGCCCACCCCAACCAAAGATTTGACAACAAAAACTAAAGCGGATGTATGTACCATTTCTAAGAACATATATTTTTCAAAAAAGTATTATTTAATGATGTAGCTATTTTGAACTGTATTTAATATAATCACATTGAAGGTATAACACTGGCAAATTAGAAAACCACCAAGTAAGGCCAGATGTATAAACTAACTTGATGTTTTAATTTAAAACACTAGCACCACATTGAAAGGTCTGTTGTGAGCCAATTCACAGACAGTGCACACAAAAAATGTTTATCTGTTATACCAGGTACCTAAAAATCAGTGCCTTTTGCAATTATTAACCAATCCCCATAAGATTAGTTAAAACATGAACGTTGCTAGTAAAAACACTAAGTTATAAAAGTAAACTTTAGTTCTTATTATTAGATATGACAATAGTGGAGAGCTCAGTAATGTTCTAGAAGTTACAGTATAAATTATCTTATGTTCTAAATTGTTGTGAGACATATAAAATTGTTCTAGTTATTGAGATATTTTTTTTTACATTCAGCTTTTGGTCACTTATATAAAGAAATTTTCTCCACCCCCCACAATCAACACTGGAAAACTTTGCGTGAACCTATCATTTCAGTTTTGTTGAGCACTACTGTACCTTTCTCTAGATCATGGATAAAGGTATCTGAGTAGTTTATTTGGAAAAAATCAATATTTAATATTATATATTATTCTACATATACTTTAGAGACTATTATGCATGTTTTGCTATCCACACACTTATTAAGCATTTATTTAATAAATATAAGCACCTGCTTATTGTCCTTTATTATTCTTAAAATAAGACCTCGCAATACTTGTATGTCAACCAAACTTTCACTATAACCAGATCAATGGACAAGCAGGCACAGGTCCCAAAATCCTGAGCCAAAATGGGGCTCCACACCAGGCCTTCTTGTGGTGAGAAGAAAGTACAGTTACAGATCCTGATTTGGGAAAGGTATAGAATAGCCCAGTCCATGAAAGAGATCTAAAGTAATTTACATTTTCTCTTTTATGGAAAGAAGAATCTCTGTGGTTTTTATTAATGGATTTTACTGGTACATTTATACATTTATTATGATCACAATCAACAATGAGAATTTGTACCTGTACTTGACACATCTTGATTCTCATTTTTCCCATTCCCCTGCCCTCCTTACAATACAAAATCTCTATAGTTTGAGCAAGTTATTAGATATCAGTTAAAGGTATTATAAATTATAACCTATTGTCACTGGCTTATCAAATAAACTTGTTCTGTCTACCACCATACCACCCTGAAAGCGCCCGATCTCATCTGATCTCAAAGAAACTTGTTCTGATATCTGATCCAGAGCCCTTTAGCTTCAAACTTTTAAGAGGAAAAATATTGTCTCTTCAAGTTAATATATTTTTGAACCATATACTTTAAACACATTATATTGTCTAACATATCTAATAATATATTGTTGTTTTTAAGCAATTTTATGAAATAACTTTTTATCTTCCTTTTTTAATAACTTTCTTTTTTTTTTTTTTTTTTTTGGATATACGATCTCACTTTGTAGTTCAAGCTGACCCTGAACTCACTGCAGCCCAGGCAAGCTGATAACTTTGTGGCAATCCTCCTTCCTCTGTCCCCACGAGTGCTGGGATTACAGGTGTTAGCCACCACGTCTGCCATTTAACTTCCTATTTCTATACAACAGGTAATCCTAGTAAATCAGTGGTTTGCAAACTGAGTGATTTGGGAAATTTTTTATATGTTGGAGCCTGGCTCTGGACTATGGCTTGGGCATCAAAACTTTTTCACATTCCCTAGGTAATTCTAACGAGCAGCAATATTAAGTGAAAGCAGCATGGAATGTCCCCAGACATTCAATGAGATGAAATGCTTTTGAAATTGTCTTTGAGAAATTTTACTTCTAGAAAAACAACTCATTTTGCAAGCAGGAAACATAATCTTCAAACTCCTACTGCCTCTGATGAAAATGTCAGTAATTAAAAAATATTTGTATGCCCTAGAGAACACAATACAAATGCATACATTTATTTCTGCAAATAAATTGGCATGATTCTTGAATCAATAGAGAATCTTTCTGAGTTCAATGGTCTTGTGTGCTACAATGAAGTTAGTTAGCTCTTTGGCAGCTGTACAAGAGGCCAAGTCCCTTGACGTGGTTGGTTGAGATCTTCCCTTCCTAAACTTCTCGCTTTCCCCTTCTCCCTACCTCTCCACTCTCAGCTCTTTTTACTATGAGAGGCCATCATTTCACAGTTAGTGCCTGTGCTGCACTAACCCTACTGGGGTATCTTGCTTAACACCTTCTCAGCTCTGTTTTGACACTGTATGCTTCATGTGCAAGGATCCTATGTCATATGTATCTTGTATGGCTAACAGTTGGAACCTAGCAGATATTTACAAAACCTTTGGCCTATTAAAGTGATTAGTTTCCAAAATCTCTCTGCTTTCTAGAACCTCTTCCAAGTTCAGTCACAGAAGATTATAATGTAGATAAAACATCTAATGAACCACAACTAAGGTATGACTTGAACATCTGGACTTGAATCTATTTGTTAAATCGTTCAAAGAAAAACAAGAACATAGAAGGGATTATGTCTTCAGAGAGCACGAGGGTATTTAAATATTGAACTTAATTAATATTATTAAATTTGGCATTTTAAGCATTTTCTTGGTAGGGAGTTATTAAATGATCATTTTTACCAAGAAGTAATTTGTACTACTAAGTAGCTACTTAGCACCTTTACTTTTATCCTCGATGAAGGCTTTAAGCAATCTACCATAATAATATCCCTCATGACATTTCCAACTTGAGCAATCAGATGCAATTGTATGATGCTTTTGGATGACCTCTAAACAGTAATGGTAGAAACCCTTCCCAGTTATGACCCATAGATATGTGTGGCTATACAGAATCCTGTGATAGTATTGGTTCCTATCTCTTCCAGTAGCTTATAGCTCGATGCCAATTCAAGAAGAGCCACAAGAGAGAAGAAAATTGCATCTTGGAAACACTAGCAGAGGAAAGCTGCCTGTGGGATTTCACATGGGTGTGAGTGGAGCACTAAGCATTGTAAGCAACTGAGATGCTGGGGGTGTCAATTAGTTAGAGTGCTAATAAACAGCTGGCACTAGTTACTCTATCAAACTGACATCCACACAATATTAATACAGAAAAACAAATTTTGATGCTGTCACTATTGTCCAGGAGAATCAGTACGAATATGCCCTCATTGGAATTCCACTTGGAACCAGCTTATCACCAAGGGGACATTTCCCCACCAGGGTCTCTCCTCAGCTGTGACCCACCAGTGACCATTCTGAGCATCCATTATGTGTGTACCATGTTACTTGATCTTTATAGATCATCTCATCATTAAAACCATAAAAGTCCACAAGTCAGCTATCATTACCCTCTCTTCACAGGGGAGACACAGCACAGAGTTACCAGCCGGTAGGTGGCAGAATCTAAATTCAAATTCTCTGTTCTCAATTCAAATTCATCAGTTCCAGCTCAGCTTACCTCACCTCAGCTCAGCCCAACTCAGCTCTGCACTGATCTCAAACCATCCAGTGCCCTTGTTGTCATTTCAGAGTTTTTTCTTGGAGTGGCTGTATATAGGAAGGACAATGTGGGAAACTCTCCTCTGTGGAAGCCACGTCTTTTCTCTGAGACCAGAGTGGGTGGAGAATATGTAACCGGCCTCTTCATTTAATACTTGGAACCCATTTTTTCCATGGAAAAAATATTATGCAGAGATGTTCCATGTTTCAAAATGTATGCAAAAGCACTTTGCAAACTATCAAGAAGTATGTATTATGCCTATAAGGAATAACTATTCTGAAGTACATTAGCACTATAATTCCAACACATTGTGGATTAAATAGCCTTTGGGAAGTAGTTTGTGAATTTAAACAGTGTTACATTGTCTCAAAGGAAAACTACATTCCAATAGTTAACAACTGCTTTGGGATAGAGTTTTGGAACCCAATCCATTCATAAACTGCAAACTGCCTGGATTAACATGAAGAGGACATATCATCACCATCTTCATCAAGTAGTATTTTGGAAGGATAATGCATGAGGTGAAGACTTCAAGGTAAAGAAAAAAGGAAGGAAAGTGTTAATCTATTTTTTTTTGAGACAGGGTCTTGCTTTGTAGTTCAGGCTGACCCTGAGCTTACTATGTAGCCCAGGCAAGCCTCAACCTCAGCAATCCTTCTGTCTCTGCCTCCCGAGTGCTGGGATTACAGTTGTGAGCCACCACGCCCGGCTGTTAATCTAATTTTTTAATGGCTATAGTTCCACATCCTTCCTTGCAAAAGAACTCAAGCTGTTCTAAAACTTTCTTCTCATCTCTCTTTTCACACCCTTTCCCATTTTCACTTTTACTCTTTACTTGTTACTTTTCTCCCTCTCTTCCTCTTTTACACATATTCACTCAATATCTTTGCTTGTATTAAACACCTCTATTTGGAGGCTAACTATACTCCCTGACTCCAGCCACTCCAGGGTGAACCTTCATTATTTCTCTTTTGAGCTGCTCTATGCTCACCCTCAGCAGTCCCCAGCTGCTGTGTCTACTTGCTCATCTAATGAAAATGCTGCTGCCAGATCAGTGTTCCTATGGGACAACATATTGTACCACTGATATTTTTTGCTCACACAATTTGGAAATTCTTGCCATGGCATTTGGAGGCCCAACAAAGCCTGCATCTGTAGTGTATCCCTATGTAAAGCTCTCTCACTTATATCCTCTTAGTTATGTCAAATTGATCCGCGTTACTCTCCAAACATGCTTCTTCCCATTTAATTTACTGTACTGTCTCCCTCTTCAGTTCCCCTCAAATTACTAGTATGCACCTCTACGCACCCTTCAATGTGCCTCTCAAATCCCGCTTACTTTCAAATGCTCACTTATCTCTTCACTCATGGATCCTTTATTGCTTCTTTGAAGAATAGAACCAATGTCTGTTGAACACCTTCTATATACTAGATACAGAGCTGGGCACTTTCATGTAGAATTCTAGTAAGTGTTCACAAAGGGAGTGCTAATGTCCCAACTATTAAGACAAGGAAACCAAGAGAATAAGTATGTGCTTTAAGTAAAGAAATCCCAGAGCCACAATTTAAACTGATATATACCTGAACTGCAAAACCATGTTTGTCTCTTTCCACCAAACCTTACTGCCTCCTTTACTATTTCTCTTACACCAAGGACTTGAAATACGACACACGTATTCATCAGTGTCTTCAAAATGTCAAACATAATTTCACATCAGAAAACTACTTTCAAGCATATTGCATCCTGGAGTTCCTACTGCCATTCCTTCATAGTAGAAATTTAATGTGACAATAATGTGAAAGGCCCCCAGGTCCTGACACTAAGGGGGTTACATCAAAAACCCTGTCATGTTGCCATATGCAACTGCCTCATGAGGAAACAACCACAGCATCCTATATCCACAGACACATTCACATACAGAAACAAGTAGGGGATTCTCACCAATACAGTTCTGTGATGAGATTCTGAACTGAACAGAAACTAGAATTGGTTCTTGCTGTTTGCATCTGGCAAAGTTTGAAAAGTATGGGATAGTGAATATCAACAGATCCTGAAAATACTTATTTGTTTAGATATTCAAGGCGAGCCATTTGCCAAGTCTGAAGACCCAAGTGCAAAACTGAGACACAAATGTTTCTTCTCAGCAAGTAATAGCTTCCAATACCAGCTGGAGCCTACACCAGTTAAGAAGGAAACAAATATGCCTTTTTCTTTCCTTCTAAAATCTCAAAGCTTATAAATCTGGTATCTGTTGTGTATGGAGAAGAAAATTCCAAAAATGGAGAGTCTCAATAAAACTCAAACCCTGGCAACTGAGACTTCAGATCACACAGACAATCAGAGTTCATGTTCATTCCAATCTCAGTGGCCCAGGAACAAAATTAAAATAGCTATTAGCCCTGAAAGATCTTCACTGTGATTCAATTTAGGGTTCAGTTCAACCCTGTAAATTACTATGATATTTTTATTGATACCATGAAAATGTACCCTTGATTCTCTATTGTCAGAAAAGCATGTTGTTGAAACACTTAAAATGCCTTGGCACACTTTAAAAGTGCTTTTTACAATGAGACAAGAAATTAATGGTGCATTTCAGTCAACACATCTAGCACAAACCACTTTCATTCCCCTTCCTCAGAGCCACAGAACAAAACAAAGTTAGGTCCAAATGAATCTTCCGAACATGACCCTAATGGTAATAACATCTGGAAAGGGGTGGAAATCAGAGCTACAATCTCTTCCTATATTGTAATGTACACAAAAACAGCATTAAACTAAATTTTTATCATCACATTTTACTTTTCAGTGAAGTTTTAATTACCAACTCATACCATTTCATTTCCACAAGGGAGTTTGATAGTTTACCTCCCATTTCTAGCTTCCCAAATCTTTCTCTTGGAAGACACAGTTTTTCCCACCTTTTTCCAAGCCCCTATTCAGAAGGCTTCAGATTCAACAAGATTCCCCACCATTCTACCAGCAGCAGTTTTTTTAAATCCTGTATTACCCTAACCACACAACAGTTTCCATCCATCAAGTGCATAATCTGAGCTGCACATTAGCCTGGAAATGCCCTCCTCTTGGTTATCTTAACCACAACATGTGCAAATATTACCTCATTCATCCTTGTGCTGGTTCCAGAGATTAACCCCCAAACTGTCATGATAAATGTACAATTTAAAAAATAGTTTCCTCAAACTTTGTCAGTCTTATTTTAAACTTCATCTCTTGTTATGACGTGGCTACTAGAACTTGTCATCTTTTATACTTTGTCATTTCCATACATTAGAGCCAAAGATGATGTCATATGTTGTGGTAACACAGTGCTTATCTAAAGGAAAGAGATTACCCAAGGCTTTTAATAATGTTTTTATTTGTTATAACAACACAGAGAGTACAAGTTTGAAAATATATTTTTTAGGGAAACCTATGGTTCAGACTTTAACTTTTAACCATGAATATGATTCTTTAAACATTTCTAATGGAAGGCAAACTCTATTCCTCAGACAGATTAGGCTTTGATTAGCAGAGATTTTATTCATTATTCTTCAGTACTAACAAAAATCTATCACTCAAGACATGACTCTTTCACTTTGACATAAAAATTGTGTATTACAGAAAGTGTTTCAAAGCAGTGAAAGATTTTTTTCCTAACCAAAATAATTATTTAATATTTTTAAGGGAAAATAAAATAGCATTAAGATTCTCCCATTTATAATTATTACCAGTTTATGTCATGGAAAACTTTAAATGGTTTATAAAACAGAAGTTCAAGGCCTAGACCTAGTTAAAATGATATGGGGCAAATCTCTTACTTTTCTTCACTTATTAAAGATAACCAGTTCTAACTCAAAATGCATGGGGACCATCAAACAAAGAATTCATGTGAAAGTGCTTGTAATTCCTAAAGACCTATCTCAATATATATTATCCTCTGCCAATTTTTAATTCCCACTTAAATGTTAAAGTTACTAGAGTTGCTGCTAGACTCCATGTGTACTTTATATATTCTTCTCTCCCAGCATGATTGCACTGACAATAATTACATCTTTATAAGTCCCTCTCTCACACAGGTCTGCCAGCTTCTTCATTTCAAATTAATCTTTATAACTCAGAAGGCTGGGGCTGTCCTGGTACACACACACACACCTTTTGAAAGATTTATCCACTAAATGAATATTTACATCAGACTCCCAATCTTTTATTAATTCATTTTTCATTTTCCATTTTATAATGAAACCCCAAAGGTCTTGTCTTCACCTTAATGCTAAACTGTCAACACAAAATAATACTAATTTCTGCTGCCTCCTAAACTCTCCTCTATTTTTATCTTTCCATGCAATTTCTCTTTAGTCACAATGAGAAAATCAGTCGTATCACTGAAGAAGTGACCACACATAAGAAATGTATCTCAAATTTTAGAAATTAACCTTTAAAATGAATAAAATTTTGAATGGAAATCTAAAACATAACTGAATTTACTTAATAAAAATATCCTAAATATCCGAAAAAAATTCATGCTTTGTGAAAATAGTCCAGTTTTATTCTATGCAAAGACCCAATAGTTTTCAATAATTGACTGAACAAGGGCATAGAAACAACTTGTATTAAAAGTTTTATCACTACATTAAAAGTAGAGAAGAAATTTACTTCACAAACCCAACTTCATTGCATATTGTGAGCAAATCATTACCATCAAAAAGTGAACTAAAAAATCCAGGGAACAGTGCCATTGTATGTGAATATTGAAGGACATGATATACAGTACATTAGAGTAGGCTGGTTTTTATATTCAAGTTGCCTGGAGAGTGTTTATCACAGGGTCTGATTTACCCATCACGATGCCTGAACAGTATTTTTTTTTAAATCCCAATGCCCTCTTACCTGTGCAACTAGTGTGAGATTTTCTGAAGCATTCTTAAGATCAAGAATATGGGGAGAGGCATAATGGAAAACTTGAAAATGTAGAACAGACTACTTTCTGAAAGTTAAACTCCAAAAGATGGAATCTCTTTCAGATACAGAATTTACTGTATCCTAAGCTATCTTAATGGAGTTATTGATATAGCCAAGGCATGACATTTCTGTTAAAAGAGGCACCAACCTCTAATGAAAACACAGGAAAGAGAATCACTACTTCACTATTGACAGAACAACTATAGCACTAAGCAACAGAGAGCAACGCTCTCCTACAATAAAAGCCCTCTAGTGGAGGAGCCATCACCCTTAGGTGAGGCAGTGTGAAACACAGGAGTCTCAGATTAAAATGATCTCTGGCTAAATCCTGGCTCTATCCCTTCTTAGCTGTATGATCTTATACAACTACCTTAACAACTCTCTCCATTTCTCTATCTTATACTTTCATCTGTAAAATGGTTTTATCATGTCTTAGTGTAAACTCATGTAAACCAGCACTACTAGCTTGGCATGTAGTAAGAGCACAATGCTGAAAGATACAATTATTATTAGCCACTATAGCTACTCATGACATAGTCCTTGGAATTAGTCATTTCCACTCCTTCATTTTTTTCATACTCACCAAGCAACTGTCTAATTATAATTTAGCTTCCCATAAAGATAGAAAAGAATGTAGTTATTAGTGACCAGAAGTGGCTATTCTATGAAATAGTTCTGTCTTATCACAAATTAATAATTTGGAACTATTGTTCTTATACTTTGGCTTCATGAGAGGATTAGTGATTCTGTAAATAGGATTAGTGATTTTCCTGGAATACAATTACTATACTTATTTTAACACTGAACGTATTTCTCTAGTGTTGGAAACTAGTTCCTGAGATATAGAAATCCTACCAGACTTTTTTCACTCCAATATTACTGGGCTTATCCCAAACAGTGACCCTTTTCTTTCTCATTGCTTACTTCTCCAAATGGCAATACAGAGGCTTACAATTTTGTTCCATTGTTTTTTGTTTTTTAAAAATTAGATGGTCATAATAGAGAGCAAATTAATATTTTAGAAGACCAGTTGAATATGAAAGTATACACACCAAAGCACCGTGAGGTATTATTCATCTAAAACATTGAATTATTGAGTGTCTACTACATGTCAGGCACTGTGGTAGGCATTAACCAATACATAAAACTGAGCTTTGACTTCAGTTGAACAGGAAGAAACAAATAATAAAATATAAATAGATTCATGCAATGTGATCCAAGTACTGTGAAGACAAATAAATTATATTAAGGGGGAGTTAGTGTGGAGGGGAAGACTAAGTGATATGATCTCATTATTGGTCCTGAAACAAGTGAAATAAGGAGCCAAGGAGATAGATACAGGAGTAAAAGGAAACAACATATGTAAAATATTTGGGGAAGGGATTGTGGCAGGATTTAGCATGCTGATAAACTACTAGTCTTTTTTAGGAAGAGACTGAAAAAAAACAACTATATCATTCAGAGTGCTTTATGACAGTCCTGCAGAAGAGTCACAAAAAAGACTGAGAAAATGATAAGAGAACTCCAGACTGGGAATGTGAGCTGCCATGCTGGAGAAGAGATGGCACACAAAGTGAGACAATAATGTCTTACATTAATCTCTTCCCCTTGTCTTACAATCAATGTGTCTGCGTCCCAGAGACCATTGGATGGTCATCTTAGCCAGGTAAAAATTGAAATATCAGGAGAATAGTGAAAGCAGAAGGAAAGGATGGCACAAAAAGAGAAAAATGCAAATTGACTGTCACAAAGAGAAAAGAAAATTCTTGGCAAGTGTGATTCAAATGTGTCATCATTTATACAAATTGCAGACCATCTGAATTATATTTGAGGGTTTTGGGTATGATTTTTTTTTTCTGGAAGGCAGAACTCCTACATTCTTTAATTCTATTTGGTATATTTTTATCTATACCTTTATGTGCACAATCAATACTTTTTCCTCAAGGAGATAATATCTAGTATAATTTTATTTAATTTTAATAACTTCAGGGGATATATCAGCCCATTCTTTGCTGTTAAAATATAATATTTGGAACAGATGATGTACAAAGGAGAGAGGCTGACTAAGATCATAGTGTGGGAGGAGAAAAGTGCAGACAGTATGGTGTGGCACTGGCTCTGGTGAAGGCCTCTAGACAAAGGACGTCATGTGAGAACATATGCAGTAGATCACAAGGTGAGATAGGAAACCAAAGACTGGGGAAGGGTCTGTTTTGATCTTTCTAACAACCTTCTCTAAGAACTAACCAGAATGCCATGAGAAAGACCTTAATCTCTTCTGAAGGTGGAATCCCAGTGACCTAATTTCTTCCCACAAGGGCCTACCTTTTGAGTATCACCACTTCTTACTATTACATTAGGCAACAAGCTTCTAACACATGAGCCCTTGGGGAAAAGACTATGTCTAACCATAGCAATAGCATTTTATGGATGATGTATGAAGTATTTGAAATGGTTTTCCTCAAAAGTATCACTGAATATGTCTCATTTCTACCTAACCGCTTAAGGGATTGTATGTACTGTAAGTTTATCCATTACTGTCAGAATTTTGTAATATTAATCTTTGCATATCAAAAGGAAGTCAAAATTTTCTCCTTGATATAAGATATCCTCTGCATGCAAAACAGCGTTATTGATGAAGGTAACTTTAAAGAAAAAACAGAAGCTTATACATACATTTCTTTTATTTCCATGCTGTTTTCTATCTAATAAGTAGAAATAATTCTGGTTGAGAAGATAAGACTAATGAAACTTCCAAGTATCTCTCAGTCATCTCTTTTTCATGGGTCACAGAAACCATTTCTGAAGAATGGTTCCTTTCTCCCACAATTAACAAACATAAAACTTTGCATTCAGTTTTAGAGGTTGATAGTACCCAAGGTCAAGTATGTCTACCTTAAATTATTTTAGAGTTGTTTATGCCAGGCATAGCCCTGACACTGTGGATCAGATTCATACCACCTAACTTATGTGCATTTGCTAGATTTTCAGTCATAAATAAAGTTACATTAAACTCTACCTGTAAGAGAAGACAGGCTGGAAACTCCATAACTGAGATAATTCTTCCTAAGAAAAACAATAAGGGACAACAAAACATCTAATGTCCATGAATTTGTAAAGTAATGCAAATCTGTGGGATCCATTTTGGCAAAATGTACATTTGATTAGGTATATTTTATTGTATTTAAGCACTGTAAACCCCCAAGTTGATAGAAGGTTTCAGAATATAAAAATATTATATCTATGTGAGTGATAAATTTTATTTCTAAAGAAATAAAGAGCCTGGAATATATCTTTTCTCTTTAACTTACTGCCACAAGAACAGTAGGCTGTTTCCCCCACACACACTGGTCTTTATTTGTTGCTTCTAATATGTAGCTAAATATGAAGGCAGATAGTTAGAACTAGAGAAAATAGTATTTCTGACATAGATTTTTATTTCCTGCAAAAAACTCTGTTCTCGTACACTCTTGTGACCTTATAGAAATGAGAACCACAAAAATATTTTCTGGCTTGAGGGTTAATCTATAGTTCACTTTCTCCAATGTGATCCACCAAAGACCAGATGGGATTCTAAAGTGAACTAAGTTCTAACTACAAAGCACCCTTGTAGCCTGAGGCAGGAGAAGGCATTACAAATATGTATGCTATGTGGAAGTCCCAGTGGGATTCCATTAAAGAGCCTGTCATGAAGAGCAGGTCCACTCTGGGAAGCAAACCATTCTGAGATTCTCAATTCACTCTGAGCACTGACCTTGCAACACGGGCAAGGAGGACAATTTAAACCATCTGTACAGGATACATTTCAGGGAAGGTTGCAATGCTCTGGCCGCATGGCTTTATGGTCATAGCCCTAGTCCCTTGCCAGCAACAAGCTTGTAGGATATGTTCTCTAAAGGTGGTGATTTAGCCTTTTACCTATTGTGACGGGTAAACATGAGCTTTGGAATAACTTAACCCTGGATTGAATTCTGGCTCTACTATTTTTCAGCTGCCTGACTCTATGCAGATCACTGAATTCTAAGCTCCAGTCTACTCATTTGTAAAAAAGGAATAATTATGCCTAACCTTGTAGGTATTACAAGTATTTAGTGAGGAGGCAATATAAAGATGTAATGTAGTGCAAAGATTAAGAGCTCTACATTCCATCAACTTCATATTTCTCATCTATAAAATGAGAATAACAAAGTGCTTTCATGATACTTATGAAGATTCAGGGAGCAATATACATAAAGGGCTTCAGCCAGTTTGACACCAATCAAAGGCTCAATAAATGTTCATATTATTAGATAGTGCACATAAGATATTTACCAGAAGGAGTGATAAAGTAGCTCAAAAATAGTAACATTATTACCTTTTTATCTTATTCCTGAACACAAACTTTTTCCTATTGTTCTACAGATAAATTAAAAATGCTGCCGGGCGTGGTGGCTCATGCCTGTAATCCCAGCACTCGGGAGGCAGAGGCAGGAGGAATGCTGAGTTTGAGGCTTGCCTGGGCTACATAGTGAGCTCAGGGCCAGCCTGAACTACAAAGAAAGACCCTGTCTCAAAAAAAAACAAACAAACAAACAAAAAGAATGCTTAGTAGCCTCAAAACCACTTCTTTTCAAATGCCCTATGGCTTTTCACACCAGTCTAGACTGCCTCTACCAAATGCTTCACATGTCAGCTCTCCATATACAGTGGAAGTTAAAGAAAAGAATATCCATCTAAGATCAAAGATACACAGTCAAAAATTTTGGCAATGTCTACCAAAACTGTCCTGGTACTTCTTGAAATCTCAACAAGGAAAGAAGTTTTTAGTCACCAATGAAAGATTTGTACAATATTAGATTCAAAATAGCAATTTTCATCCTGAAGCCAGGATACTTTAAAGAGGAGAAAGCCCTATTGTACACACTACCATGAAAATGATTCCAGGTGCAATGAGCTCTCAAGATTTATATTACTCAACTCTTAATTTATTTCCTTTAATCCACATGATTTTTCCCAGCTTCTCAATTACCAGCCACATGTTTTGCAATAAAGACCGTGGTAGCACCAAACCTTCAAATTATATGTTGTGAGTATATTTCCTCAGTGTCCAGAAGGAAAAAAAAAATGTTTTTAATGATCATTTCTCTTATACAGAGGGAGAAAAATAAGCACCTAATGCCAAATCTCGGTCTTCTGCCTAAAACTGTCCAGTATTCACATTACTAGATACTGTACTAAATACTGTCCAGTATTTCTATTACTAGAAAGCAGAGTTTTCCAGCTCCGGTGTTCAGTTCACTCCCATATTTCAAAACGCAGCAAGGAGCTGCACTGGAATTCCAGAGCTGCTACTCAGAGGCGGGCTATGAACAAGGAGCACAGGGTGGAGGCAAGTACTTAAAACACAACTCCATCACAACTCTGTACACATGTATCATGCTTTGAAAAAGTGATGTCTATTGGATGACATGGTATCATGTTGTATATTTTACAAAGAAAAACTTATGAATCCATGCAGATAAGCTTAAGGAAAAAACCCAAATCTCAGTGAAGAAAAGCTCAAACTTGGCAACTAAAAGTTAATGTTTTTACAGGCCAAAACTTTCAAAAGTTCTGTTTATAAGATTGCTTATGCTTCTTCAGGTGTACAAAGGACTTTTTACAACTAAAGAAACAGATAACTACGCATACCAAATATAGTTGTTTTACATTGTATCTATAGAAAATAAACTGTGTGAAACCTCCACTAAATTGACACTATTAATGTTTTCCTTTCCAGTGTCTAAAAAAGACTTCATTAGACTGGAAAGGTAACTTATGCAAGTTTTACATGAAAAACAATTATATGACTTTCCCTTTTAATATTAAATACTTATAACATCCTCCTTAAAAATTTTTTTTAAAAGTATTCTATACCATCTGGTACCACTGAAAACTGCAGAAGAAGGCATTTTTTTTACCTCCTCTGTGATGTTGCAGAGGCTTTGGACATATAAGCGGCAGTCACTTTTCATTGTGCAATCTGTGATGATGATTTATTTTTAAAACAGAGCATCCATCTTAGCAATTTTTCACACTGTGTGTATGTGGTGTCGGCATCAACATCAGACAGAGCAAACATGCCTTATGAGCATAGGTTAAAAGATCAATAAATCATTTTGTGAGCAACATACATTAAAACTATCTTTCATGTATATTATTGCCTTGGTGTTGTCTTTATCTTTGCTACAGCTTAGCTTCTATGTCTCTTCCTCTCCCTTTAATATGAGTGCCAGCATTTTGATGTCATATGTTTTGCCTTACTCAGCCATTTGGAGTACAGGTGTGCCACTGTGTTTCTGACGGAGTGTTGCTATTCCAGAGTGCCCCATCCAAAACACAACCCCACATATGTAACCCAAACCCATGGATGAGTCAACCACTGTGTTTGTTCTGGTGCTTAAGAGAACTCCTTACTACCTCTATAGAATTAGTAACATACACAATGCTTAAAGAATAATAGCGAACTTTAAAAGACCTCCAGTTTCCTCTAGTAATTTTCAGGGAAGAATTTTTATGTGTGCATCCTACTAGAGTTACAGTCAATGTTGTCAGGTTGCAAAAATCTTTCCTTAATAAACCACTTCAGAAACTGCCTTAGGTTTCCTTAGAAACCACGCTATTTGTGCTTCATAATCACTTCCAAAATGGAAACATTCTACAACACAATTAAATGTTTTCTAAATCAGGACAAAAAGCTTGAGGGAATTTCTTGCAATAAAAAGTATTCCCCTAAATGCTGGTCAAGACTATACTGAGCCCAGCAAACACATCAAAATTCATATTTCTTTGAAAAGGTCTCAGTTTCTTAACACATTAAGAAAATTATCATGTTCAAAAAGTTTCCAACGACAAAGAGAACAGGCTGCTTTAGGGACTTAATCTGGGCATTATTCTCAAGGCATATTTCGGAAGAGTACTCTGTTGGAAACTTGTCTCTGCCAGTGATTATTTCTTAAACCAGTGCAGTTAAGATTAAGAAAAGATGCTGAAAGGGAATTGATGGAAGGACAGGTGTTATATCCTTAGCACTCTCCTTCAGCACTTGCACAGCCCTTATCACAGTGGTGAATTTGGCACTATGTGGGTGGCGGCCTGACTTCAAATGCTCAGCTGCTCTGGCCCCCAGGGCCATGACAGACTGTCTCCTCCACTTTAAAACTCCCCAGTGATGAGTCTCTGACCTTAAAAAAAAAAAACAAAAAAACAAAAACCTGAGCACCATATGGGGATTTAAAAAGTGCTATCTAACAATACAAGGGCTTTACAAAGCACATCCACACATCACTCTGCTGCATGGCTTAGTTCTGTTGCTTCAGTTGGGAAGAAACACCTTCCAGCCTGTATCCTTTAATAAAAGAATAGGTTCAAACTAATAGAAGTCTAGAGCAGGAGAGGATATAAACCATTTAGTTTATAAAACAACTAGCCCAAACTTCTTAGAAGATGGAAAAGTTAACATGTGTAAAAATACCTTACAAATGGGAAAATTCTTCCTAGAAGTAATATATTTTATTTTGAAGATAGGAAAAATCTATGACTATAAAGTTATAATTTTTCTATTATACCTGTGAATATAATCAAAATAAATTTTAATTCTTTTATAAAAACATAATTATGAAGTTAATATATACACATATATTTCTATTTTAAATATGTACATGCATATATATTTTTTCAGATTTAATTAGAATTCAGTAATTAATCTAAACAGCTGATCTTACTAGCAATGCAAGTTGACATTTTGAAAAAAGAGTTTGTCAAGCAGTTCTGTACAGGAACTTCTGCAGCCAATATTGTGTATTGGCTTCTGCAGCTAATGTTTTGTATTTGGTGTTTTCCTCAGGTAAAAATGGGAGTACAATATAAAATTTGTAACATTTTGTGCTGAGTGTGGTGGCCCACGCCTGTAATCCCAGCACTCGAGAGGCAGAGACAGGAGGATTGCTGAGTTCGAGGGTTGCCTGGGCTACATAGTGAGCTCAGAGCCAGCCTGAACTACAAAGCGAGACCCTGCCTCAAAAAATAAAAAAAAATTGTAACATTTTAATGCCAGAAATCTCCCAAAACTTTCATCTAGAAGTATCTATAATCAGAGAGCAGAAATATCTAGTGCAGCCATCCAATTTCCACGTTCATATTCAAGGATCCTAGACTGACACAGCCATGGTGGCACTGAGAAGCAAGTGCCAGTCCCCTTCCCACATGGCATCCAGACAGACACAGGACAGAGACAGGACTGCTAAACCAGGTTGCTTTATACCAGGTACTTGATGCTGCCATGGCCTTTGGGGCTATTACTGATGGTCTTGACCTTGTATAAGCAGAGGTGGAACAATCATTCACCAACACTGGGTGCCCCACAGTGCCTGCAATGGGCCTGGGACTGTACATACAAACAGGGAATAGCTGACAGTCCTGGCTAACAGGTGGAATATAGTACAGTTACAGGACTTGCTGGTATGTGGGCTAAGCTTACAGTACTCCCTCACCTTCCTCCTACAACCCAGCATGTCTCCCATCCTCCCTGCAAATTGTAGGATTTTCTGGTCCAAGCATACCCCAGCCCCTCTACGAAAACTTTCTCACATGTCTACCATAGCTCCTCATGACATATTGAAGAATCAGAGAAGTTGAAAACTCAGGGGAAAAAAAAGAACATTTATTACCTGGGTAGACATGACTTCTACCTAAGAAACACATTAAATGACATAATTTCCCCTTTTGTAGTTTCTCCACAGTTTTAACTATGGACATGGGAAACGAAATAAGTAAGAATTTGGAGTGACTTTCAAGTTATCAAATGAATGTGAAATGTAAAGCAATCTCTACGCTTTAAACAGTGAAGCTAAAATACAGGACATTTTAGTGTCTTAGAAAGCACTGTAAATGCCAGATGTCCCATGTCTTATATTTCAGTACCATGTCCTCTTTTTATTTGTTTTCCTTTACAATGTGCTGAGGCTGGGCACGCATAATGTTGCTTATTTGAGCACTGTCAAAAGCTTTTGATGACAACTGTCAGCACATCAGCCACTCCCACCTTCTAGGTTAGATTCTGCTTAGTATTTGCCAGGCTAACATCTGACACAATGATCCCAAAAAATCAAGTGGCAGAATATACTGACTTTATTTCCTAACCCTTATGTGTATGCCCATGATTCTCTTACATTTTAATATCTAAAGAAAAAGATGGCAGTTAAGTTAGTCCAGTAGCATATTGGGAAATTTAAACAAATATCTATTTTTATAAGTAACTGTGCACATGACTTGCCTTCTAAATCATAAGAGGGATGGAAACTGGTTAATACAGAAAGCACAAACATGACTAGAGAGCGAATATCTCTCTCAGTGTGGTGCTTAGGATAAACATACATTCACATACTGTTTATTATACTTCAGAAATCATAAAAAAGTTTAGTGTGGGGAAAATTTTTCTAGCTGTATTTAGAGAGTGACCTGAGATGTGGGAAAGTTGTCTATTGCTTATGTTTTCTTTTTTCACCCACTTTTGAATTCTTTGAGGCTCTATTTCCCCTGAGTTAAGCAGAGATTGCCACCCACCTTGGCTCTTCCTGCCTCTGCCCCAACAGAACCTCTTTGTTGTTTTATCTAATCAGATTCAGAGGCCCTGCTATGGTTGGCCCACTTGGACTTTTCAAAGAGGTTATATTTCTTATTTCCCAGGCTTCAGAAGAACTAAAAATAACTGGGTGAAAAATCTAAAAGGCAAAACTGCTCAATCTGCCAGTATTATAGGGAGGATCAGGCTGAACCAAAAAAACTGTATATCTCTTTTCTTCTCTGGCAGTTAAAGCAAACTTGTGTCTGATACTAGTTTGGTGGCTAAAACCTCAGATTATTTGTCTATATTTAATATATTAATTTTTGTTCTTATTTCTGTCCATTAAAATATCTATATTACTAGTTATGCTTGTAAACCATCTCAAAAATCAAACTGCCCTAAAATCATCGTGGCCTTTGGTTTTGTGCATCTAACATTTTTTTAAATGAGTAAATTTCAAATGGCACCAAAGAACATGTTCTAGTCAAACAGCCACTATTACCATGTTTATACTTAATGTTGTTTCTCACATTTTAGCCTCATGCTAATTCTTTTATTATGCAGCACAGATCTAATCAAGAAACTTGAGCCATGTATGTCCCTAATATTCATTAGGAAGGATTTTCCAATCAAGACAAACAGTCTTCTTTTCATGAAGCACTCCTGCTGAAAACACCCATTTCTGTTTTCTAAAGATGGATTATGCCCATGAACATGGGTGAGGAAACATCTGTCATACATGAAAGATAAAATATATCTGGCTTTGCTTTTTCATGTCTTATTTTTTAGAGCCATAAAAAATTAAGAGACTGCATTAGAGGAAAAAGTTCAAAAAAGGAGTTTGTACCATTAACTTTTCTAGGGCATCAGAGGAGATATAGAATTTCACTTCTGAACTTAGAAATATGTGAAACTAGAGATTATGAAAATAAATGTTTAGCCATATTCCTAGTTGTCTTTTTATAAAGTTAACAGTTTCATACTGAACTGAAAGCAAACAAATAGTGGTGAATTAAGAACTTTGCTCAAACTGCTTTCTTTATCATGTTCACAGTGATAATCCTGTCTTACAAAACTAGGCAATAAAAAAAGATTAAAGACTCTCCAGCATAGTACTAAAAAGTCCCATTGTTATTGGAAAGTACTTTCATGCAACATGCAAATTTTAATGTCATCTTAAATATGAATGTAACGTGAACAAAACAAAGAAAGATGATAGGATAGCAAGCAAATTCAGTCATCTGGTTTGCCAGTGTGTTTCCCTTATCTGAGCTTAGTTTCAATCAATAGGTGAAAATAATAAAACTGACTTTTCTGGGCCAGAGGGTTAGCTCAGTGGTTCCGGCGCCTGCCTCGCAAGCATAAGGACCTGAGTTCGATCCCCGGTTACCACATATAATGCTGGGCGTGGTGGCTCACGCCTGTAATCCCAGCACTCGGGAGGCAGAGACAGGAGGATTGCTGAGTTTGCGGCAGCTTGCCTGGGCACCATAGTGAGCTCAGGGCCAGCCTGAA